>JAEANM010001510.1:4401-27612 GCA_017656035.1 Myanophis thanlyinensis
AGATTGGGGACCACTGATCTAATAGGAACAGTTGATCACATAACCCCACCCCAAATTCTTCCACAAGACTTATTTCTTCATAGAAATCTCAAATATGAATAGTAAGGTTTTCACCAGCATGATATAATCAAATATATACAAAACTTTCGAACTACTGTCACAGACAACTACATGACAAGAAAAATATCAGCTTAATATTTATCTCAAAAACCTGTGATAGTGTCCAGAGAATGAAGGAAAAATATGCATTGAATGTTTCAATAGGCTCAATATAGGATACATTAATCACAATGAAATAGTTATCCTTCACAACACAACAGTGGTTATATGTGACTGTTAATACTGCCTTATCTGCACTAAAAAGAATCAAAGAGAAGGAAATGACATCTCTTCTTGGAACAGCTTCCATAAATCATTTCTCTCACAGAAATAGTGAGGTAAGTAGTGAGGGAACTGGATTTTTGTGCCCCTTTTATTGCCAAAAATTATTACTTCACCATTCAGTGAATTGATGTTACTTGCAATAGTTAAGATACAAGGCTAGAAACCAGGAAACTGTAAGTTCAGGTCCCACATTAAAATGAGTGACCTAGGGCCAATCACTCTCTCCCAGCCTGACCGACCTCACAGGGTTGTTGTTGTAAGGGAAATGAAGAGGAGTAAGGAGTATTTATGTATGTTCGCTGCCTTGAGTTACTTATAAAGTAATAAAGGCAAGATTTTTAAAAAATCTAAAATAATGAATTTCTAATAAATGCAGGTTATATGCAGATGATTAAAATGAAATATAGTTATTTTTATTGAAACTATTTGTAAGGCTTTACACATTCATAAACATACACATACACACACATATGAGTAGCCCATGTTTGGGGGGGGTTCCTATTCCATTAGCTGAATAAAAGAGTAAATACGTAGTTGGAAAACTGTTAATCTTGCTAATCTGCATAAAATAGTAGCAATCATCATAAAAATGTAATCTCAAATAAATAAACGAGATGTATTGTTATCAAAACATTTGGAGTCCAAGTGTAATCAAGTTTCAGGGTAAATTTAAGGGTAATAGCTAATATTACTGGAAGATACTTATGTAAAAAATAATTAAAAATCTTCAATTTTCAGATAAAATTATTTGGATTAGATAATTTCAGAGTCTGATAGTTTTTTATATATTTTGGGTAGGTTAGGCGATTGATACTAGGTATTTTCTCTTTTTTACAGTATGTTAAAGCAATTGAAATTATATGAAAAACCAAGCTATCAATTAAGTGCATGCAATTATTATGAAATATGTGCACACATTAGATATGATTGGTGTGGTATTCTAAACCTGTTCTGAGCCACTCAAGACATACAATGAACTCAGTTGTAACTCAGCAGTCTGTGCCTTGAGCTGGAAACAGAAGCTCAGTAGCAACAAAAATCAGACAATATTTTAATGACTCTTCCCTATTGTTCCAAGTACATTTTTTTCTTCATTCCCCAATGTTAAAAATTCCATTAGAATATTTATTTGTATTTTTAAATTATCACTGACTCATTTTCTGGCTTAACAAAAGGGCTCTTTCTTGTTAACATTTTTATTGAGTTCTAAGATAAAATAGGATATAAAATACAAAAGAAAATAGGAAAACAATGGGGAGGAAGTGGGGGGAAGAAAAGTGAGAAGGATTAAGCAAAAGGAAAAGAAGCATTGACTTCCGCTTCTCTCTGTTGCAGTAGAGTAAGGCATTAATATCAAATCACAGCTTTTTGTTTTTTGATAATAATATGAACTAACCATTTCTATAAGAATCTATCAGTCTAATCCAGAGTGTCAAATTTGCGTTAACTATCACAACTTTGTTACCCTTCATTAAAACGGAGGTGGGCATGGCCAACGCATGATGCATCCACCCTGCAGGCCACGAGTTTGACATCACTGGTCTAATTGGTAAAATCCAAAATCGAAGTTTCTTTCTTTTCCACTTCAAGCACAAAACTCACAAGTGGTCTCCATGTGAAACAAAAGCATTTATATTCTTTTTTTTAATCATATTAATTAAGTCAAAATAGGCAAGAAAATAATAGTCAACTTTGCCATTTAATAGTCAACTTTGCCATTTCAGCAAATTCTATAATAAAAGGGGTTTCAAATACATTAAAATTTAAAATGTTATACTTTAATTAAATATCCTACAGAACAAAATTTTAAATAGAAAAAACAGTATTTTAGAAAAAAGCTATTTTACTTTTTTTAACTAAAAGTTTATTAACATTTCTACTGCATTACTTAGTTGTCATTGTTGAGAATTAAAAATCCCTTCTCAAGTCTGTAAATAGTATGTGTGTGAGTATAATGTATACAAAACAATAGTAGAAATAAGAATCTATTATTTCAAACAACAGTAATATAAGATATTATAATATAGTTGATGAAGTATATTTTAAATTATTAGTAAACTATATAGTATAATATATATAATAATATAATCAGAAATAAGATTCTTTCCTTCCAACTAAACTGAGGCATATGACACTGTAGTCGAGCAAAAGTATTCAGCAGGTAAATAACTTTTAAAATAAAATAGAGTAATTGAGATAGAATAGCAGTACAAATGTGTCTGAATTTACATCTGTGAAAGACTAAAGAATAGCCATACAAGCTGCAATAGAAATATACTTAATTTTTAAAAAAGGATTTCAATTGTGGGGCAACATAAAAAAGTGATACTGTTCCTTTACCTTTTTTGAATACCAATATACAAATAGGAAAATAGTTTTCCACAGCTTAATTTATAACATTTTTCTAAATATTAAACATCCAATAAATTTTGGGGGCCCTTCAAGTTAACATTGACTCTTGGTTTCCCAGTTTCTAGCCTGGTTCCTTAACTACTATACCAAACTGACTCTCTCAATTACATTATTGCCCATAAAATTACTTGGTAACTCTCATCTAGGGAAATACGTAAACAGGCAAGACACTTTATTTAATTGTTAAATGCTTCCAAGTGCAGTATATAAAGCTAACTACAGTCAAGAGCTAACATCAGACCTTATCTTCACCGTAAATATTGCAGAATAAATTATTGTATTTTTCGGTGTATAAGACGCAACAGAGTACAAGACATACCTAGATTTTGGAAGATGAAAATAAGAAAAAAAAAGTTGTATTTGGAAAGGACGGGTGGTTTGCCTATTAAACCTTGGCAAAATTAGCTAATGTTATAAAAGAGAATGCATTCAAAACTGATGTGTGTAATTATCTAAAGAGAAGCTTGTACCCCATGTCCGTTTTCTTCTTATTCAAACTATTATGCTGCCTACAGCTTATATATCATACTCTTATCACAAATCTTGGAAATTTGGTAAATATACAGCTAATTAACCAAACTTTATAATTACAATCATTATGAGAACAAATGTGACATATCTCCTCACAGTAGTGCTTGCAGACTTAGGATCTACAAGTTTATCAAAATGGAAAATAACTTTATTTAAAAAATAGGTATTTGATGACGTTGAAAATACTCAAAACTGGAAATGCTCGAAGGTCATAAAGGAGAATGATTCTGGGAAGAAAATAAGAAGAGTGAAAGAGAATAATGAATATTATTGCCTCTGAGGGCAGGGGAGAGGGAATATAAGGCACCTGGGGGGGGAGGCCAAAAAGCAGATGAAAAATGGGCCATTTTTAACCTCCCAACACCCCTCCCTTGTATTCCCACCTCCAGAAGCCTCTGCAGGGCTCATTTTCACCAAAAAACCAGCCAGTTTTCAATTTGGCTGCACACATGTTGTGCATTGACAATAAAGGATTGAATTGAATTGAATTGAAAGCAGGAGACCTTACACTTTTCCAGTCAAATAATTATCCAATCTCTTCTTTAAAACTTCCAGCAATGGAGCACCCACAGCTTCTGAAGGCAAGATGTTCCACTGAGTAATTATTCTGTCAGGAAATTTTTCCTTAGTTCTCAGTTGGATCTCTCCTTGATAAGTTTCCATCCTTTATTTCTTGTCCTGCACTCAGGTGCTTTGAAGAACAGGTCTCTTCTGTGTGACAGCCCGTAAAATATTGGAAGACTGCTATTATGTTACCACTAGTCCTTCTCTTTATTGGACTAGACATATCTAGTTCCTGCAACCATTCTTCATATGTTTTAGCTTCCAATCTCCTAATCATCTCTGTTGCTCTTCTCTGTATTCTTTCTAAAGTCTCAATAACTTATTTGTATCATGGTGACCAAAACTGGACACATCCAAGTGTGGTTTTATCAAAGCAATATATAGTACTAACACTTCATTCAATCTTGATACTAGGCCTCTACTGATGCAGCCTAGGATGTGATTGCTTTTTTGGCAGCTGCAGAACACTGCTGGCTCATATTTAAGAGGTTGTCCACTAGTACTTCTTGGTCCCTCTCATAGTTACTGCTATTAAGTCAGGAACCACATACTCTATACACCTGTGCATTTGGTTTTTCTTGCCTAAGTGTAGAACCCTTTTTCACCACTGAATTGCATTTCATTACATGTCCCAGTGTTCAAATCTGTCAAGATCCTTCTGAAGTGTTGTCTATTCCCTTGGTGTCATCTGCACAGCTAGTGTCACAGCTTGGTGTCATTTGCTAATTTGATGAGTTCCCTTCTAACACCTCATCTAAATTGTTTATGAAGATATTGAAGATTACTGGGCCTAATATAGAACCCTGATGTACTACACTGCATGCTTCGCTTTATTATTATTATTATTTATTATATTTTATTAGTCTTCTAACTAGCTAATACCAGTGCTCCAGGATCTTTGAAAGATACTATTCAGTAGTTCTAGATCCTATCTGCCAGCTCCTTCAGAACTTTGAGATGCAATTTATCTGATCCTGGTGATCTGAATTCACCTGGAGTGGATAAATGTTGTCTTAGCATTTTCTTGCCTATTTTGACTTAATTAATATGTCTTTCATAACACTGTGTTGATAGGTTAGACTGTTTTTCCTTTTGTGTAGAGACAGATACAAAGAATGACTTAAGCAGTATCGCTTTCTCCCTGCTGCCCATCGTCATCCATTAGTGGATCAATCATTTCCTTTACTTTTTTCTTGTTTCACACATGTTGAATAAACTTCTTTTTATTATTTTTGACATTTGTTGCAACTCTTGGTTCATTCTCAGTCTCAGCTTTCCCGATCCTGTACAAAATCTTTGTGCATAGTATTAATTTGGGTAGCAATTTCTTATTTCTTTTGAGAAAAGAGATTTGTACTTTAGTAACATCTTGAGGGCTACTTTGCTGTGAACCATAGCTTACACACAAGTTTTAAGTTCACACAATACAGAAAGTCCAGCCAAACAAACCACATTGTGTTTTATGATTAAACATAAATTAAATAAAAAATGCAACTATTTCTAGGTAATGATCTGCTACTCAGTTTGTCTATTAATCAATAACATTAATGAATGTAAACATTCTATAAGATACAGAATCATGTCCCTATGCAAAAGCTTTATTCAGTTTTTATCTCCTAACACCAATTAACATAACATTTCTTAACTTAGAAGCAGACACTAAATTAGGATAGGTTATACCACACCTGCTAAGATGATAATGTACACGTCTACTGAGAAATTAAAAATTATTGTGGAAAAACATGCATTATGGCAGGCCTTATTGTTTCACTTACCATTCTTCCTCTCACTAAGAGGAGGAAGATTGGGGTTCCGGCCAGGATGGAGGCCTACAGTCAGCTCGGGCTGCAAGGAAAGTTCCTGCAGTTCATTGGCAACAGCTTCACTCTGTGGGCTTGGTGCAGCCGAAAGAGACACTGAGAGTGTTTCATCTTCATTCTCGCCAACCCCTCCTCCGTCCAGCCCATTTCCAGCAATGACGGAAGGGGGCAGGCACAGGATACCAGAGAAATCCACTTTGGCTTTCGTGATGACAGCCTGAAGAGAGAATAAAAAGTTGGAAACTAAAAGTTAGAAACACACACATATACATATATATGAATTATTTGACTTTCTTAGATTAGTTCTCTATCTGCAGGTATTTTATTCACTTAATTTAAGTTCAAAATAAAATTAGCTGTTCAAACTGTGTTTAATTTTTTTTAATGCATAAATTAGTTATCTACTGCAGATCAGAGCAGTTAAGAGTTATTTTTCTTCTTCTAAATTTCCTTTCAGTAAATTCAAATCCAGTTACAATCCAACTGAACGTAACTACATGCTTAGCTGACAATGTAAGAACTATACCATTAATGCTACTATTAAAATAAGATGTAAATGTTGAATTTGACTGACAAAAGTTATATGAGATTTTAAAACTGGCTAACTTTGGTCTGTCCCAATTCTAAAGCAGAATAGTTGCAAAGTCTTTTCAATAGCTGATCTTCAGTATGCAGCCTGAGACCCTATTTGACAACATTTTTTTTCTTTTTGCAAGTATTACAGGCTCCAGCAGAGCAGAAACACAATGAGGATGTAGGCAGATCAAAGCAGTAAAGCCCTCTAAACCTGCCAGAGGAGACTAGTACCAGCTGATGGATTTCATCAAGCTCAGTTGGCCTTTATTTCTTGAGTTATTTCCAGGTGCCAAGTACAGTCCAAAGTTGCGTTTCTCTAATTGGAACTCTAGATGGAATGCATTTTTTACACCATCCATAAACTGACAATTGTTATACTTATTATCAAATATTTTATGTAGAACATTGTTTCCATTTTGCAGATGAAAAAACTTTCTCCCTATTTTCTCCCATTTGAAAAACACCAACCCTAATAGTGACTACTAAACTCAAAGGCACTAAGATTTAGATTAATAGTCTAGTATTCAGCGTAAACAGTAACTAATATAGTGCATCTTCCATATTTCTCCCAGTAAAACTATGAATGAAACAGGACTAAGTTGTTAAATAGGATTAATAAAAAGTTCTGAAGTTTTTCTTGAAAGAATGTAAGTGATCCTTTTTATTAAAAAGCTTTCTTCCTAAAGCATTCTCTTTCCTGAAGACATACGTACATACACACATACAAACACACACAATGGAGGAAGAATTCAGACCAAGAAACAGAACTGTAAAAACAAAGAGAAGAAAGATCCTTAGATTTTCTCTTCATCTCATAATTATGTTATTCCCAAATTTCTTCTTTTTTCAGCAGAAAACAATGCAATGTAGGAAACGCCTTTCAAAAATGAAAATTACCCTAACATGTATCAATTATTAGACAAAAATGAGTATCAGAAGCATACTTTTTCAATCACTTCAAGAGGTACAGTTTACAGTCTCATTGGTGGAAAATGACTAGATGACATTTTGGGATACATTGACCCAACGGTCACTTCTTTGTTGACAAAAAGTATGTGAATCTTCAGGTTTAGAAATTGGTGGCAATTTCTTTAGCAATAGTGACCTCAACCTTTACCTAGTGTCAATCCTACACATCAATTCAAAACTATTTTACCTATTAATGTTACAGAATTGCTTGAACTCATTATTTCAGGCTCCCTTTCATAAGCCACTTCCTTGAAGTAACATTAAAATCAGGGCTTACATTTCCTCTGTTTCAGCAATTCTATTGTATATTTACTTGTGTGCTTAGGACTGCAGTCATGCTCAATGACTCACATAAATTTAACTTTAAACTTCTATGAACGGCATTCTTCTTCAGTGTTTTCTTAATAGTGGAATCATGAACCCTGATATCAGAATACTGTATGCAGGAGCAGCTGAAAAATCCTTTGCCATATTATATTAGTGGTTTTGTGAATGAGAAAAGTAATAATGGGGTTGCATTTTCCTCATTTGTACAATACCTAACTGATTGTGAGCTCAGGCCAAAGGTTTTGATAATGCATTTGGCAGCCTTTTCCAGCCTCATATAGCCACTGTCAGCTTTAAAGAATATCCAATAACTGCAATTGATCTAGCTTAACCGCAATACTACCGTACTTCTTCACACGTTGCACTGGCTCCCTCTAAGATCCAACAACATGGACATTCTCAAGATCTTCTATTAAAACAATGTCATCTAGAAGGACCTAAGAAGCATGCCTTCTTTTATGCAATGCCTGCCCTATGGAATAGCAACCCCCTGAAATCGGAATAGCTGTGGCTCTGGTTAGTCTTCCAGAAAGCCTCACTTTTTCCACAGGATGTTAATTGAACCAGGCTCATTTGGGATTATGATCATGTGATAACTTTCAGAGATTTTGGTTAGACTGTAATTCTGCTTTTATTTTTTTTATATTAACAGATTAACAAGTTGGAAGGGACCTTGTAGATCATCTAGTCCAGCCCCCACCACCACCCATACAGGAGACCCAACACCATTTCTGATGGTGTCTTCTTGAAAGCTTCCAGTGATGAAGCTCCCACAACTTCTGAAGGCAAACTGTATATATCTTATCTTTTGTTTTGTGTTTTTATCTTCTTACATTTTTGTGAGCCTCTTAAAAGTTTTAATTGGAGTTGATGTCTGTATAAAAATCAACACCTCTGTCTCTGAGTTCTTTTGATCAGTACATGATTCACTTTTACAAATTTGTGACATGAACAAACTCCAATGATGACAATCAAAATGTATGCTCTTTTTTATGTTGATGAACCATCAAACTCATATCTAATTGTGATCTCACTTATTAGAATATTTGACTCCACTTACTCTTAAAAGGGCTGATTAATCTAGTTCTTTACATACTTTTTCTAATTAAGACGGTGAATAGGATGTCTTCAATAAAGTCATGTCACCGTAAAGTTTCCCCAAATATTGAATCTATAAAGGAAAATATCTGTAGTTTAGGATTGAAATGAGGAAACCTTGATACTCTCTGAGCTTGGTTGTTTTCTTGGAGACATTTCATTACCCACTGATAGGTAACATTATCAATGCTAGGAAGGTGTGGGGTTTGCTCTCATTTTATATAATTATATAGCAGGCTGAGCGGTTATAGATGCTGAGCTTTTCAGCTAAAATCTGACAGCCCAGGTTCAAGACTCGAGGGCCATGCACTGGAGTGAGCTCCTGTTACTTGCCCAGCCTCTGCCTATCTAGCAGTTTGAAAACATGTAAATTTGAGTAGATGAATAGATACCACTTTGGTGAGAAGGTAATGGTGTTTCATGCGCCTCAGCATATAATCGTGCTGGTCTTGACCACAGAAGTGTCTTCAGACAATGCTGGCTCCCTTGGCTAAGAAACTAAGATGAACAGTGCCCACCAGAGTTGGAAAGGACTGGACAGCAGAAACCTTTACCTTTATAGTAATTCTATACCTCTTCCCCTTTTAACTGAACTGATTTTGTTATACTTTAGTATTATTTTGCAATTATTTGTTGGGGGCAATATGCTGACGCTGTAAACCACTTAGAAAGGGCTGTAAAGCACTGTGAAGCAGCATATAAGTGCTATTGCTATTGTGAGGTACCTTGAGCATTTATACAAATGCAAAACATATTGTGGATTAATATAATTATTACGTATATAGTTCCATTGATAGTTGGATTAAGGAAGGGAATTTTAAACTGAAGGGGATTTCCAAGAGTTACAATATTCATCATGCCTGTCTGATGAAAGCTGCTAACCTGCCAGTAAATTCAAAATGGAAATTTTAATTTGCCAATCAGGAACAATGATAGAATGCAGATTGCCCATCAATATTATAGATGTACATAAGATAATTTAAACCTACAACAGACAAAATCATTTATAATTATCTAGCATTAGGCATTAATTAAAGATGTATAATTATTTTTCTATCAGATCGTGTGGTAACAACTTTTTGCTTATATGAAATCAAGGAGAAAATGTTTATTTCCTTACTTTTCATTTTCCATTCATGCTTGTTTTGTGTGTAAATGTATACGTACCTAATTTTCATTCAACTCACTTTCAAAATGGACAAATATAATTTCTGAGCGGCAAAATTTTTTGGTTACTTTTAGGTCATTCTGGTTACTTTTAAGCTATAATAACTTTTAAGCCAAACACAAAATAGTCTAATAAAACTATTTTAAACTGTTGTATTTCAACATTAGTAACCTAGCAACAAGAGGAGAGAAAAATAATTATCCTGCCTGCATTTGATATTCATATTATAGCTAAAAGATCCACAGAGCAACAGATATTTTAGAAATTTCCAATTATGTGATATGTTTACAGGTATTCCTCAACTTTCAACCATTCATTTAGTGACCATTCAAAGTTACAATGGCACTGAAAGGACTTATGACTTGCAGCATCTCCATGGTCATGTGATCAAAATGCCGTTGACAACTAACGTGTATTTATGACATTTGGACAGTCCCAGGGTCATGTGATCACCATTTGTAACCTTCTCAGCTGGCTTCAAACAAATAAAAACAATGGGGAAAACTAGATTTGTTTAACAACTGCATGGTTTGCTTAACAACTGCCATGATTCACTTAACAACTGTGGCAAAAAAAGGTGGCAAAATGGGGTGTAACTCGTTTAACCACTGCCTTGCTTAGCAATAGAAATTTTGGGCTCAATCTGTGGTAGTAAATCTGTATTCCCTTCCCAAATTTTAGAAACTGCAAAGGAAATCAATCTGAAAAATGCTCTGAGATTATAAATCAGGAGTTCTCATACTGTAGGTTGCAATACTTCCTTCCCCTCCTCCCAAGCAACCTATCAGGTCGTGCAGGCAAGGCAGGTACACTTTTAAACTTGCTTTAGGCTTTGCTTCCCATTTTGTTTGCATAAGCTAACATTTTAAAGTTTTAATAGTGTTTGTACTATTCCCTGCACAACCTGATATCAAACAACTACTCTTAAGATTTAATGACAGTACTATTCCATAAATGCCTATTAGTTTAATTTGAATCACACTGTGGTTTCACTGATTACTGATGTTTACTTACTAAATACCAGTAGTACAAATTCTGCAAGGGGAATATAAACTTAAAAGCTCAACTAGATGTGGGGAGGTGGGGGGCTTTTGCTAATATCTTTTAAGATATTGTAAACAAAATCATACACTATTACAACCAGATTTTTAAAGGAAAATATCCCTTTGTGCTGTTATGAAAGGTCTGGAAGCTTTCTGCTAACAAATAATTCATTTTTGTTTAAATCCTGACTGCATACTGAAAGTAAATGGGACAAAGTATTGGATGGTTATCTGAGATTTAATTGTAATTAAATACAATTTACCAGACATTGCTTGCTATAAAGTCCCATTAGAAGTCCAATGACACCTATTAGAAGCCCTTCAGATCCTATTGGAAAGATAGTCCCAAAAATATCAAAAGTTTTAGTAACACAAAAAACAGACAGTTTAATGTGCAGCTGTAATTCCGTACACTTTGCACTAGCTGCAGCTTCCAAATGATCTTCAAGGGTAGCCCGATGTAATCCATTAGAATAGTCCAACTGTAAGATGACTAGGGACTGAAAAACAGTGCAGGAAATCCTGGTCCAGGAAAGGCCACAACTGGCGCACAACATCAAATTGTGCAAAGGCCTCTTAGCCCCAACTACCCCCTGCTCCTCCAATAGGAGTCATGACTCTAGGAGAACCCCCAAGTTGCGGACTGGGTCTTTCTGAAGCAGTGGTGCCATCAAGAGTCAAAGATGAAAAAGTGCCAGTGTCAGGGTTCCACACAACATCAGCAATGCAATCAGAACTCCAAAAAGACAAAAGTCCAAGGAATAAGATTTTACTGAAGACATTGTTCTGGTACGGTCTGTAGAAATCCTGAATCTAAAGATCCCGGGCTTTCTCCAGCCAAGTAAAACTGAAAGTTCCACCCCACTAATTATCACATGTTAATTTCCCTCCAACCATTTCAAAAACAGACCCAATGACCCCTTAAGCCACTTCCCCTCACAGGTGTGAAATGTCCGGAGAAAGTTCTCATGAGAACCAGACCTAAAAGAATGAAAACAAGATAACAATTCCGAGTTGCCGTTTCCAACTCCCACTTCGCCCTCTCAGCGACCTTGCAGTAGAATAAAAAAAAAATGTGTCAAATCTAAAAGGCCCTAAATTTTACTGTAGACAATGGCCAATATTCCTCAGCAGAAATCCCCAATAAAATGCCCCTTTAGATTCTGACACCCAGATCCTGGTGCCCCGTGTACCCAAAGCCGTTCAGTCTTACCAGGATGCAATCAAAGCCTGTTGTCCCCCATCCAGGTTCCCACAAGCCTCCAAGGCACCACAAAAGGGCAGCTACAGCATCACTTGGGTCATCAAGAGTGAAAATACAGAGTTAATATATTATGCTTAGTATTATCTTGATTGGGAAGTGATTTTTACTCAAAAGTACCTCAACGGAAAAGTGAAAATGCTGATACTATTTTACTTGTATTAGGCATGGGCTGCAAAATATAATATCAGAATGGAGGTAAATGTAAAATGATTTCCCAAGGGTGGAGCTGATCACAGTGATTACAGATTACCTAAGAACTGCCAACTCTAAACTGTGAGAAATGAATTTATTATATGTATATGTCACCCAACTCCCAGAAATTCTGGGTGGTTCTCATTTAGTAATACTGATATGGAATATCTCAGATAATACTAATTGTAATTTTATGCCACAAAAGTTTACAAAGAGCAATCAAATTGCACAGACATTTGGTAAAATGGCAACTAGCTGTAGTAGTAAGAAAAATAATGAAATTAGAGAGGCATCTAAAAAAGAATAGCAACAAACTATTTCAATTACCTTCCCACACTCTAAAACACTATTGATACTGGTATAATAAAGATACCAACTTTCTAGATATTCTAAAATACTGTGCTGGAAGTGTCAGTACACCAATACTACTACACTGAATGTTAAAATGTTGCAATATCCAGAATCTCACTAAAGATCTAAAAATATTTGAACTGACTGGGAATAGTGATCATAATGTTACACCTTTTAATGTTGGGAAAGTCTAATATGCTCTGTTATCCAGGTCGAGTTGTCTAGAAGTTGAGGCTAGAAATTGAGGCTATTGGACTTCTTTTCTTTTTGGTTTGAAACATTTCACTACTTATCCAAGTAGTTTCTTCAGGCTTCTTCAGACTGAAGAAGCTACTTGGATAAGTAGCTAAATGTTTCAAACCAAAAAAAGAAAAGAACTCCAGTTCTCGTAACTCAACTTCCAGTCCAATTTGATTTGACTTCAGAAAAGGTAGTAATAGAATCTCAACTAGAATGTATATTTAAAATGAGGAAATGTTTATGAAGTCCAAGAGGACACTAGAGTGGTTAACGAGCAGTGTCACAACTATTAAAGGCAAGTAAACCTTTTCTAAAAAAAAACCTGAAGCTCTATGCAAGTGAGATGAAAATACAAAATTCCATAAACTTTGGCAAAAATGCAATCTTTTATCAATAAAAGATGCAACTCCCCCCCTTGTCTTAATGCTCTTTGCTATGTATTCTTCAAACAACAAATGTATCTGACATAGGAACCCAACTGATAGGGTGTGGCAGAGTAAAGGTAATTAAAAAATGCTAAATGAGGGGGGAAAGATACTGAACACTTCTGCTTTTACTGTTGAAACATAAGACAAATATCCAAATACCCAACTTTTCCAAGAGGAAAATTAGAAGAACTGAGATAAAAATATTTAAAAACTGTATTGATGTGCTCATGTCAGCTGTGAGTTTTGGATTTTGTGATATGGTTTTCTTATATCTTTTAATGTGTTTTTATTGATGTATTACTTTGGTATTTTTATGTTTTTATTTGTGAACTGCTGAGTCACATATTGAGAAGGACAGCTATATAAATGGAGGAGGTTAAATAGTGAATTTTAACTGTGGATTTTTAATATTGTGCTTTGGAGTCACTGTGTGAGTTGGGCAGTTATATAAATTTGTTTAATAAATACATTCAATTAATAAACTGTCAAACTACTTAAATATGAAATTGCTAAACTTTTTACAAAAGATAAGTTTCCCTTTAATAGTGATATCTGTTCCCCACCACTGAAAAATAACCAACATGACTCCAAACAATACCAAACTATTCAGAATGATAAAATTAAAAATGGATTGTGAAGTGTCCAAATTGGGTGAATGGACTTCAAATGCAAATGCATTTCAATATAAATCTACACAACGTAATGCATGCTGGCACAAAAGAATCCAAATTTCTTCATGGAATTATAGTGGACTCTTCAATAATATGTCAACCCGTGCGTTCTATTGCTGTAAAAAAGGCAATTTTCATTGTTGGGATCATTAGGAAGGAAACTGAAGCTAGAACTAAAAACTAAAAAATGGTTTTATGTAAGTCTGTGGTAAAAGCACAACTGGAGGTTTGTTACACTAGTCATTGCACTTCAAGATGAATGTTATAGAGCTTGCAATGGTTCAAAAAACGGTAAGTAGGATAGGCCTATGGCCTGGTCCAGCAAGACTCTTCTTGTGTTCTTAAAGACAATATAAACAACTAAAGACAGCCAAGACAAAGACATCAGCCTATTTTTGATTTGCTACTTTTATCAAGAATCATACATTTATGCTGACCTAAGAAACACCTAAGAAATTCTACTAAAAGTCCCCAATATACTTTTTATTCCCCTATCCATGCAAGGGTACTATTTTTCATTATATGGATTCCATTATCAAATATTAAAATGTGCATAAATTTCTCATTACTTGGCTAAGAGTTCATAACAGAATAGAACTTTTCTGTTTCCCATCTACACCGGATGAGATGACGAGAGGATTAGGAGGGAAGGGAATTTTTTTCTTCTCAGAACATAACATCATCTTAAAAAGATGTAGAAGTCTTGTCTTACTAATAAATTTCTCAATTCAGTGGAAATGTTTATATATCACTGTTTACATGTCCAGGCCAAACTGTTGCTATTTCAACAATTACAATGGGTTATCTGCCTTCCACTACTTGTGAGTCAGAGCTTCAGAGTAACTGAGCAACATGGAAAGTCTCCAGCTGGCACTCAAAACATCTCTGATCTCAATAGAGAAACTTGGATTTTATTTGTCTTCTCCCCACTCCCCATAAAACAAAGAAAAGTGACAAACTGTAAAAGTTGGGAGTTCCTGTCACAGTTTCTGCACTTTGCCCTTAAAACCAGCATTATTATAATCTGTATGATTTTTGTTTCCTTGATAGCCAAACAGCCAAACCACATAATCCAATACAAACAACAATAACAAATCAATAGCTGATAGTATAGAAATGTAATATATAATTAGTATCAATTATTTGCTCTGAGTAATTTCAGCATATCTTCAGAAATTAATATATACTGTATTCTGCTAAAATATGTTGTATTTCTACAAAATATAGGGAATATTTTTAATTTTATCAGATCAATCTAACTACCTATAGATGAGTTATTAGTCAATTCTATTAAGGGACAAATTTTAGAAGGATTAACATCTGAACTACTATTGACATTTAAAACGAATTGATTCATGCAACTTTCTTTAAAATTTGCATTTCAAATGAGACACTATCATCTTTCTAGAGTGGAACATCCTGCTGAGAATAGTAAATGTGTAAAGGAATGAGTTTCACTTTCAGATGTTTTTAAATTAGTTCGTAATTTTCTGTCAGTCTTCAGCTGAAAAATAATGGCTACATTCAGACATCATACTACGTCAGTGGATTAATGTGATAGAAATCATGTTGTTTCATGTACTCAGACATTCCTTTCCTTTATCACTCAGAGTTCATAATGACAATAACTGCCATGCTATTAAACAAAAAACTGATAATATTGTCTGACTAGAACTAATAATCTGAACCACACTAACTTAAAAATCCAAAAGCAAAACATCTAAAAGTTGCTAATATACTTCAAATTAAAGAACAGTGTGTAGTATTTTCAGCACAACAGAGAATGCTTAGTACATACTCTCAAGTGAGTACTCCAAAATTTCCCTCATTAGTAGATTTTTAATCTAAAATTCTCCAAAGAACTTTTTCTTGCTTCACTAATTTTCAGTCAACTTGGCTTCAATTGCAGCTTGCTTTCTACATAATGGAATGCCACATCTAGTTTTCTTAATCACAAAACTTCATAAACCGCCATGTTATTCTAAACATGAGTTACTTTTTCATCAGTGTCATAACTGTGAACAGTTGTTGTCTGAGGCAGTCGCCAAACAAGGACTATCTGTATATACATGCAACAGAACACTATATAAGCTTATTCGGAAGTAAATTCTACTGAGTTCAAACTTATTTCCACATATTTATATATTGCTGCAACATACAATTTAAAATATATGCATATAGTTTTATAATATATTAAAAAAAAAGAGGAGGAAGAGAATAAGTCTATGTAAAGTTGACTCCAATTGATAAAATATTGGGTTGACATTAAAAAAAATAAAGTCCATGCAATAGAGAACAGAAAATAAATAATCTAAATAAATTAAGGAATGCATGTTGTGTTTAATTTCTAAATTCCAGAGCCATGAAGAATGCTGCATTCTGAATCCAGTAATACCAAACTGCACTTTTCTGTAATTTTGCACAAATATTGAAAACTGTAGACAACTAGATAATTGCAGAATAGTAGTTACTATTAGTTTTACCAACTTCCTACAACCAGTGGTCTCAAATCAAGTCAAGTCAAGTAGCTTTTATTGTCAGTTCAACAATATACAGTACAGTACAGTACAGTACAGTACAGTACAGTACACATTGAAACGAAACAACGTTTCCCCAGGACCAAGGTGCTACATCAGGTTTGAAACTGCTAGCACACATGGTTGCACTCACCATTCATTCACAACTCATTTTTCTGAAAATTTCAGAAGTTATGTTATAAATTTAACTCTATTTCTGTAAATCTTACAGAATCTTCACAATGTGCCACAAAATTGAAGATATACAGTTATATGACTGAGCGCATAAACAACTGTAAACATAGATTTTAATATTCTTACTGCATACAGCAATGAACCATATTTTCCTTTTTTCACAAATATATAGCAAATACCATATATTGTATATTTGAAAATATTAGCTTGTACCTAATTAAACAATTAAATATATTGAAAGTATACTGTTTATAAGCCCATTGGAAGCACTTTCATTCCAAAATTTCCTTTATCTCACATTGTAGGATTCAAAATAGTAATATATGCCAGACTGTTCATGCACATTATAGCCATATAGTATATGATCAGTTGCTGATGTTCAAATGAATGCATAGTCAAGGTTTAAAAAAGAATATGTCCATACCAAAGAAAGATATTGAGAAGATATATGAATCATTCTTAAAATAAAATATACATTTTGGAGAAGTTGCAGAACACAACAAAGAAAGTATTATGCAGTCAAAATCACTGTTCTGCCCTTCCATCCATTATAACTAACAGATAATTCTCATTTATTTAGTTCCAAAATATATTATGCAATCCATTTTTGCATATAAATCAACCTCTTAATCAGAAATATGCAAATTATGTTTTCTGGTATCTTTCATATTTAGGTCATCACACTATCATAAGGTATGTACAAATGAGCAAGAATGGCTGAAGAAGAATGTTTAGATAAGGAAAACTAAATTATTGAGATGGAACAGAGAATGACAATCTAGATCTTGTTTTCTCGCTAGTATCTAAATATTTTAACTTTTTATTTAGTACCTAATCCAAAGCAATAATTTTTAATGTACCATTTTGTACTGCTTTGATCATTAAAGCAAATGAGCTGCACTTTAGAATAGTTTTCATGGAAACAAACAGCTACAATCAATACACAGTTAAGTTGCTTGATAAATGGAACCTTGGTCATATACTTTTAAACAATGTTCTGAGAAACCATTCTATCAGCAGAAGCAGGTAGAAATATGCACTTTTAAGAAAAGCATGTGTGGTATTTTATTATTTATTTATTTATTTATTACAAAATTTCTATACCGCCCCACTCCCAAGGGACTCGGGGCAGTGTACAGTCAATCTAAAAACTGAATATATAAAAGTTAAAATACAATTAAGAACAAATTAAATCAATGGCCAGAAACCCGATTATAAACCACTAACCCATTAAAAATCCAATAAGTTTAATTTATTTTAGAATTTAAAATTTTAGAATTTAAAACCCCGCTAAGTATTAGGCCAGACCAGCTTGTTGGAATAAATGGGTTTTTAATGCATGCTGGAAGGTCTGCAGGTTGGCAATGGTCCAAATCTCCGGGGGCAGTTCATTCCACATGGAGGTGCAGCCACAGAGAAGGCTCGTATCCTCGGGGCTGTCAGACGACATCGTCCTGACAGTGGAACCCCGAGGAGGCCTGCCCTGTGGGACCGTACTGGTCGGCTGGAGGCTGATGGTGCCAACAGGTGGTCCCATAGATACCCAGGTCCCAAGCCATGGAGCGCTTTAAAGGTGAGTACTAACACCTTGAATCGCACCCGAAAGGTCACAAGGAGCCAGTGCAGCTCGCGCAGGAGAGGTGTAATATGGGAGCTCCAAGGAGCTCCCACATTCACCCCTGCGGCCGCACTTTGCATCAGCTGCAGCCTCCGGATGCTCTTTAATGGAAGCCCCATGTACAGAGCATTGGCGTAGTCTAGACGGGAGGTCACAAAGGCAGAAGTGACTGTACGGAGGGCGCCTGAATCCAGAAAGGGTCGCAACTGGAAGATCCTACGGACCTGATAAAAGGCCCCCCTAGAGACGGCTGCAATATGATCTTCCAACAACAGCTGTACATCCAGAAGGACACCCAAGTTGCGAGCCCTTTCTGCGGGGGACAAAATCTCACCCCCCACGGCCAGTGATGGAATAAGCTGGCTGTATCTGGGCGCAGGAAACCACAGCCACTCAGCCTTGGACAGGTTGAATTGGAGCCTGTTTTGACCCATCCAGCTCCTTAAGGCCTCCAGGCAATGGCCCATTACTTCGAAGCTTCATTGGGGTGGGTATTGCAAAGGGAAGAAAGCTAACAAATCTAGTGGCTTATCAGTCCACTTTAAAATGTGTACATAGTATGAATAATATGAAAGTACACATTACCATAAATGCATTCATACAAAAGCAGCATAAGACCTCTTTTTACAGAAACAGACAGCTACTCTTTTAAAAAAGAGTGATGCTGAGGCGGATTCAAAAAGGGAAATTTAAGAAATCCCTCATATCTTCTGTCTGTAACACAGAACATAATTTCTTTATGGATTACTCAAAACATCTTCTGGTTATCAAGGTATGCCACTAGAATGTGAACCAATCAATGCCTAACAGTCTGTAGCAATCACAGGTCATTTTTGCCTACTATATTCCAATATTTTGAAAAACAACGTTCTTCCCAATATATTTTTGAAACTGAAGCCTGCCTGTGATTTTGCACAGTAACCATACTATATCATATATGTCACATAATATACGTGGCCTGCAAAACTCCAGAAGATCACTATATGGCAGCAAATACCTTTTCCCCCTTTTTGGTATCTCTTCACTGCAATCTATCGGGATGGTGAATTTCAGCGTGCAGATACCGTACTCCCAAAAGATTCAGAATATTTCAATGCCTATATAATTAAACGGTGGCGGGGGGGGGGGGGAAGGCCGTTAAAAGAGACCACCAAGGAAATCCTCATTGCAGCCAAAGTTTGTTAAGGATTCTCTTTTTCCCCAGCCGACCAGCCTGACCCTTCCTTACTAACAAAAACCCTTCCCCTCCAACGGGGAGAAGGAACCGCGGAAGCAACGCCGTGAGGCAAAAGGCACAAGCATGGAGCGGTGCGATCGCAGGAGGCGTCACAGCAGAGAGCAGAAGCCCCGTAGCTCACCTAGGAAAAGGAGGAGAGGAGCTGGGGGTTCACCGAGGGAGGCGACCCATGGGGAAAAAAGAGGGGAACCTACGCCCTTTGATCAGGAGGTCCTGCAGGAGGCGGAGGAGGGCGAGGGGGCATCCCGAAGTCAGGCCGATTAAAAAAGAACTGGCGAAGAAGGCCGCCGCCGCCGCCGCCGCCGCCGAGGGAGGGACCGCCCGTCTGACTCACTGGAGGGAAAAAATGAAGAGTGTCCGTCGGCAGCGGCCGTTCATTCGGGAGGTTCCCAGGATGGATGGAGGGCGGCGGCTCCGCACGGTCCTCTCACATCGCGAGAAACGGAAGGAGCGCGGCGACCCCGGGCCAAACCCCGAGCAGCCCCGGTTTGTGTTTTTTTCAGAGGGGCGGTTCCCTGCCCCATACATGGAAGAGTCCAAGGGTGGGAGGGGGTGAGCAGCCGGTCCGTCCTCTTCGTGCAAAGCCGCAGCCTCTTTTTCACTCACCTGATCATGAATGCATCCTAGCGGCCGTCCTTGCCTTCCAAAGTCGACGCCTTCCCTCCTCCCTCCTCCCACCCCCGGCGAAAAAGTTGTCCGCAAAGAGACCGCTCTCGCCAGCACCGCCGTTACCGCCGGCTCCGAGCCTCTCTCACCGCCGCGGAAGCTCCCGCCCATCAGCTGCCGGACTCCAAAATCGACAAGCTGCATAGCCAATGAAACGGAGGAACGGCGATGAATGACACCCATTCCCGTCAACGGCGGTGGGAGTAACTAGAAATGTTAATGGACTCTGGGCGGCGAGGTGGAGGGGGGGGAGGAATGGGCGGGAAGGCAAACAAAAAGTGACTGAAGGAGAAAGCAGCCAATGAAAAGATAGGAATTATGTCATCGCCCCTAGGTGAAGTTAGAGTGCTCCAACGCTGTCATGGCCCTGGGAGGAAGGAGATGGAGGAATTATTAAAGGGATAGTGCATCAACATGTGTAGTAGAGGCATGTAACTTTCTTGGAAATGCTTTAGGATGGTCTGCTTCAGTCTCCTGAAAGTCACTTCTTTGATAAATGGAAAACAGTTGATCTCACTCAGTCATGTTAGCAGGAAGATTTTGCCAATTTAACTGAAATCCTCTTTATTATAATTTCAACCCCTTAATCAGGTTCAGGATTTACCATCATGGTCCTAATGCCTTTCCTGTGAATTGGATTACAGCACCCATATTTCTCACTCAGCAATATCAAATGCAGTATAAAGCATATTTTAACACAGATAGTCCTTGGCTTACAACAGTGACAATTCAAAGTTACAATAGCACTGAAAAAGTGACTTATGGCTGTTTTTCACACTTATGACCGTTGTAGCATCCCCATAGTCACATGATCAGTTGATTCATATTTATGATGGTTGCTGTATCCCAGACTCATGTGATCCCCTTTTGCAACCTGACAAGCAAAGTCAATGGGGAAGCCAGATTCACTTAACAACCATGTGCGTAACTTAACTACAGCAATGGATTCACTTAACTACGGCAAAAAGGGTTGTAAATGGGACAAAATTTACTTAATGTCTCACTTAAGTTTTGGGCTCAATTGTCATAACTCCAGGACTACCTGTAGGACTATCAAATTATGCCCATGATGGATGGCCTAGAAAAAATACAAGTAGAATATTAGTAGAAAACTGGATAAGGTGGTTAGGAAGACTGCCAAAATGTCCTTGGAAGAGGATTTTAATTAGTAAAGTCAAGATGGTAAATAATGGCCCATACTGATATCCTGGCTTTTTTTCAAGAACATCTAAGTAATTTAGGGAATATGGAAGCTATGCATAAACCCTTATAGTTTTTGCTCATCTCTGCCAATCTGTTGGCATCTTTCCAAGACAGCAGTATGGTTGCAGATTGTATTGCAGATAGAGTATATTGATGCTGTTAATGTATTAGATTGATTTATTAGATTGCTTTAGTCTTTTCAGTTGTCTTACTTTGCAGACCCATGTTAACTTCTGGTCTACTATAAAATTCTTTCTATAAATATTCTTATGTTATGTTAAAAATGTTTTTAACCTATTTTCACTATCATTTGTATCTTTATACTTTAATTTTGAAATTTAGTTTTCACCTGTCAGCATCAGCATGATCTGCTTAATCCTTCAGTGGACTGTTCAATAATTTGTTTCAATAATGCTACATAAATACAAAAAAACCCACATCCTCAATTAGTCTATCTAAAGCAGGGGTATCAAACTCGATTTCATTGAGGGCCACATCAGGGTTGTGCTTGACCTTGGGGGACTGGGGTGGGTGTGGCCAGGGTGAGCATGGCCATCTCAACATCACTCATCACTCTACCAGTGAAAAGGGTACTCAGACGGCCATGTGCAGCCCTCCTGAGAACTGTGGGCTGGTCCTTCACTGTTTCCAAAGTGGTCCCACAGGCCAGATCTAAGCACCCAACGAGCCAGATCCAGCCTCCAGGCCTTGAGTTTGACACCCCTGATCTAAAGTATATGTACAGTGCATATATTCATTCATTTGTGCAATAAGATCCATGGTATGGGGGGGGAAGTATGTCAGCTAATCAAACTTAAATCTCTGTATTTGTCAGAACAGTGAAAGTTAAGCAATGGTAAACAACTAAACATCATTAATTTATTAAAGGTAAGACATATTGTAAGTAGTTTATTAGGGTTTCTTTCCTGGAATCTACTCTGGTTTTGGTTGCATTTTTTTAGACTTTCCAACTGGAGCCTGGTACAAAAAAAATGTTCCTTAAAAAATTATTAGAAAAAAATATGTTTTGAGTACCAGAAATGAACATAATTTACATTCCTTTGAAACAAAAACCAACTGGCCTAGAGAACTGGTTTTCATTTTAAAACTACAAATTATACCATAGGATGAGATGGAATCATTTTGTTGTCACTCTGGTTAAGTAGTTAGAAATAATTATTTGCTGATGTAGTACAGATCACCCAGAGACTTGTCAGTAAAGATCTACAAATTTCTGTTTCTGCTATACAGTAATGCAGAGCATCATTTATTTTCCTAACAGCCTATGACCTCTAGTGGCTGTACTTTATAACTTGTTCTTTATTATTTAGTAAATGGATATATACTGCATATACCCGCAGCTAAAAGCCATTGTAGCAACAGCTATATGAGTTCCTCTCCACCAATCCAGTATGTTGAACTAACTCTTTTTTAATGTTTTCATTTAAAAATTGATCTCTTACAAACCAACTATCATGCATGTTCTTGCTGAAGCTCAGTGGTAGAAGCCTTAAGCCAATTTTTTCTGCTGGTATTTTAAAAATTCAGGGAGGCCGGTATAGATCTATTTCAAGCTTATTTGCTCTCATCAGCGGTCATACCCTTATGGGATTTGAACCTGGGTCGCCTGCATCGTAGGCAGTTGGATTTCAAATCCCATAAGGTTCAAATCCCATAAGGGTATGACCAGCTGATGAGAGCAAATAAGCTTGAAATAGATCTATACCGGCCTCCCTGA
>JAEANM010001511.1:0-27605 GCA_017656035.1 Myanophis thanlyinensis
TAGAAAGCCCCCCTGGAGACGGCTGCAATATGGTCTTCTAATGACAGCCGTACATCCAGGAGGACACCCAAGTTGCGAGCCCTCTCCGTGGGAAGTAAAATATCAATATCATGTAGGCACACATTAAAAATGAAATTGTTGCCTGCTCTCAAAAGTGTACACATCCACAACACACACATATACATGCTATATACATACAGTGCATATATACCTATACCCATACACACATATATGGATCATTGTCCATGAATCCATATCTAGAAGCTAGATAGTACACAAGGTTGATATTATATGGAACAAAACTGTGACTGCATCTGGTGTTCTGCTTCTGCTTTGACAGATGTTTGAAATGAAAAATGGGGGATGGCACTGAGAAAGAAGATTTATGGAAACAACATTTTTTCCTAACCAGCAACCTTCTTAAATCTTCAGCCTTTCCTGAAAATTCCCCATCCAATAAGGTCATTAAGACTGCAGGGTGGAAGGGGACACAGGAATTCTCTTGAAACAAATACTTCACTGGCCATAGGCTGTTCTCCTGAACATTGTGGAAACTAGGCTGAACCACCAGAAATACATCCCTGAGGGATCAGGAGGAAATTTTATATCAAGAAAGGATGGTTTTAATATTATGCATACACACATCTTTCTAATACAGAGCTTCAGTCTCAGCCAACCACTGTTTTCTCTCCTGTGGATATTCTCTATTGAATAATAAAATTAACCTAAGTGATGTGGGACAGGATTGATCTGTTCTTAAGAGCCAGTTGTGGTACTAGGAAAAACCTAGAATCCAAACCTCATTGTTCTTATCTTATCATTGGCATGCTATCAGATAGGTAGGTAATTTACTACCAGAAAGGATCCTGGCATCTAGTGGGACATGTCTCTCCCTATCCCCCCTCCCCCTGGGTATAGCAGTGAGATTATGCATATAATACTTCTCCATTGATTCCAAGGTTTAGGGTTGCTGCAGCATGCAGCAAAGAATTGTGATCATGGTTGTAGCTGTTGGGGAAGAGGCCAAAAGCAGCAAGCAAACAAGCAGTTTTGTTTGGAAATGTGGTTCTTAAACCCTTGGTGCTGAGCTGATGAGCTAAGAATCAGGCCCCCAGGCAGCCAGATAATTAACACTGTGTGAAATTTGATGAGGCCCACAAAGAACAGACATACCATAGCTGCCTAAGGGATCCTCCCTCTCATTAAGAGGATATTCAGGAGGAATTCTTGTCCAAGGTAGATCTTAAGGGCTTTTTAAAGGTCAGACGGTGATTAGGCAAAAGAATGCTAGCATAGTGGGTCTCAGTTGTAAAAGTCCCCTAAATCCATACTAGCTCCCTAACAAACATGATCATATATAGGCCAGCTACTAAATAGAGTCTGGGTCACCCACAGAGACAAAGCTGATTACATTGGAAGAAAAATCTCCAGATAGATAGATAGGTACAGCCTCCATATATTGAGAAGTGTCCAGGTGACTTGTAAAACTGCCAGGTGAGGTCAGTGAGTCTAGTACTCTCCTCATTGTCATCTGTTGGTTTTGACTAGCTTTTCAATTTTTAGATTTCTGTCCCACCTTTACTCTAGGAGTTCAAAGTAGCATAGACAACATTTCTTCCTCTTTTTAAGAATATCTCTGCATTAGGGTGCCCTTTTAATGGGGGATATGTGGAGATTACTTCCACTTTGATTGGTTGATCCACTTTTCTGCAAGCAAAATGACAAGGAGGCCCTGATCTGCCGATTAAGAGAGGCCATTGCTTTGCTTCACTGGATTGCTTTGAAGGTGTGTTTGCTCAGACTTCTGGTGAATTGAAGAATTCCTTTGAAGATCTGCATAACCCTACTTCTTAAACCTTCTTAGATTACTCTTTTACAGAGTACCCAACGGTCATAGAGGCCAGCATGCAAGAGAAATTCTTCTGAGTTCACACACTTTGAAAAGCTAAGAAGCTGTTGATTGAAATCTAGGGTGATAGTCCCACCAAGATGACTTAAGATACCTGGGACATTCTGAGCTCTTTCTACATCCCTACAGTCATGTTTGCTGACATTAGGTCAATTAGCAGTTATCACCATTTTGATAAGATAACAAAAACTTAAAAATAAAGTTAGACTTCCCCAACTCAGGCATTCACCAGGTGCACAGATTTTAGTTGCCAAAATTCAATTAGTATGGCCATTGTTAAGTATTTGGATGACTGCAATACACATTATCTGGAAGGTCCCTATGTAGTGAAGTCCGAACAGAAATAGTCTATTAGCAAAAATGTGTTCTGACAGAGCTTTTGCAGATTCAGTTTTTATTGTGCTACAGTCAGATAGAACAACTAATATCTGTGGAACTTCTCTCCAGTTCAGATTAAAATTTACATTACTTAAATTTACATTATTTTGAAAATCATCAATATACCTACCACAAATGTTTTAATTGTTATTTCTTGAGCAGTTTTGCCATGTACTTAAACAGAGGCAAAGTTAGAAAGTTCTTATCACACATGTGGCAAGTAATAATAGCTAATTCCTTTAGGGAAGAAAGATGGTGCATATTTGTATTTATTTTAATTTTTTATACATTTGAATATAGCACTTCACCTTGTTTGGAGTTCAACATGCAGTATAGTTTAATTATTTTTCACACTAAAAATAAGGAATCAGTTAAGTACGTAATAAAAGCCTTAATGCTCCAAGAAAACTGTAGATTAACATATTTTGGGAAAAATACACTAAAGAATTAAAGAGATTGTAATGAAGGCATTGGGCAGGCCTCCTTGAGTGTGTTTCATAGTCAGGAATAGCAGCTGAAAAAGTTATCTCTTTGGTAAAGATGGGCAAATAAAATTGCATTCTCACAAACACCTTGCACTGAATGCAGTTCAAAGTTTGGCCACTAACAACTTCTGAGACAGTTTACTTTTAGCTTAATATTATCATGTGATGAATTTTAGCTATCTTCTCCTGTCAATTTATTGAAAGGAAACTGATTGTGGGTTTTTTTCCCCGTTCTGATAGATAATTGCCAAACGTGGGAGTGGTTACATCCTAAAGCATGCACCGCTGATACACCAAGAACAGAAAGGGCTGTCAACCAGAGAAGCAATTCTGAAGTATGTCAAGGAGTCATGTCTTCTGGAAGACGTCCCTGTCCATTTCTACAGATTGTATAAGGTGCGATGAGAGGCCTTTTTTCAAGCTTTAGAACAGGTTGTGCTGGCTGAGGAATTCTGGGAGTTGAAGTCTACAAATTTTAAAAGTTGCCAAGGTTGGACACCCCTGCTTATAATATTCTGCCTGCCAGTAGATCTTGTTTGAGCTCCTATCCTAGATGTATTTTGAAGGAGCTGTAGCTGTCAGATTGTGATTCAATAGCAAGGGTTTGCACCTCTCTTGAATAGTCAATAAGCTTGCTTTTTGTCAATCTTCTACCTTCATCTATTCTCATATTTCCTTTTTCTTTTAAGATATTCATGGAGTTTGCCTGACGTAAACTAAAAGTGCTAAAAAGTGGCAAGATCTAACATGCCTCATGCCCAAGTACGCAACAGGTTGAAAATTGGTTGCTTTAATACTTGGATTCCTGCTTAACTTGAAATACTGGAGTGAGGGAAGGAAGGAGTGATTATGAGTATATATGTGCTCCTCCCACCACCCATCCCCCGTATGCTGATGGTTAGACAAGCTGTATTTATTTCTCTTTCACTATTGCTTTCTGTGGGGGTGGGGGTGGGGGTGGGGGTGAAGAAGAAAAAGAAAAAGAAGAAAGATGGATAATTGTTTATGAAGTAGGCATAGATTTTAATCTAAGGTTTCAAAACAGCATTTGTTAAACTGCTGATACCTTCACAAGAAGCTCTTTCACAATCAGTGTAATTGGATAAAAGTGAAATCTGGAATTACTACTCAAGAGTTGCGCCAGTCAAAACCTAATCCTTAAACTTTTAATTCCCTAATTCATAGCTCCTGTTTATCATGGGTGGGTACTGCCCAGTGATGAAACCAAGGTGGAGAACAAAAAGACTTCCATGCATCCTGCTGAGGGCTTTTCTCAGAGATCTTGTGATGGTCTTGGCGAATCCTTTGAAGCTTGACTTATCAGCTTATTGGCTACAACCTGTATTTGCTAAAAAAGAAAAAAGAAAAAAAAACTCTTTTCACTTGATCTTCCATTTAATCAGTCCTGAAATGACTTGAAAAGTTTGATGCAAGAAAAATAGTAGTGTGTGTGTGTGTGGGGGGGTTATTTTATGCTGTTTCCACCTCAAACTGCTCAGTGCTAGAAATATTTAGTATTGCTGAATGGGAATTCTGAGAGAAAGGGCTTTTCTTGATACTTTGTTTTCCCTATAGAGAAAGACTCCGTCATCCAGAACAGAATAAAGTGTTTTACAACGTTAGCACTTTTTGATTAGTCAATTTCCCCCCCTCAAAAAAAAAATCTTAAAAATCAATGAAATGTCCAGTTCCATTCTCAAATGCTATTGCAAAAGGTCTTGCTATATCTCCTTAAAGTGGCCGAGTAAACTATTCTTTACTTTAGAAACAAAATAACAGAAAATTACAGTACTGGACTTAATTTGTATTCACATACAGTAGGTTCCATTCACGGAGTACGTACCACAAGATATTAAGCCACAAATTAACTTGTTTGCGTGAGAAAGTAAGCCATGAAAACACTAATGTTACTCCAGCTTAGTATCCGTGTCAAGTGTGCAAATGCAGCTGCTAGGTCTTTTCTTGGTTTGATTGAAAGCATTGTATGAACACAACAACACAATCACAGGGGTGGAACTTCTGTAAGGTAGATCTTAACAGGAAGAGTGATAATGTAGAGACACATTGAGGTAACTGTTGCCATAGGAATTTCAGCTTGGAAACAACTTTAAAAATTAAAAGCAGAAGCTTGAGCAGAGCTTGTAACCTCCCTCTAGTAGATGCAGTCACTCCCAATTTAGTTCAACATGCTCCCACATGTCCACATCTTCTGGAGGCAGGCAGCTAAAATCTCCTGAGTCTTCAAGGTCAGCTCTTTACATAGAATATTTCAGTCATTCATTTGAGAGATTACTAAAGCATGGATGAATGTAACAAAACCTTATTTTCCAAAGGAGGGTATTGCTTAGGGGAAAGAAATGTTGCTGATGGAAGATAACATTGATCATAGTTCTAGTCTACGACTCTGTCAGGTGGTTGAAAATCACTATAGGCTGTCTTTTGATGGGTAATAGCATCGTCACTAATTTTCAGGGAAGTGAAGATGCAGAATTCCTTGTCATGCTCAATCTCTCTCTCTTCTCAGGATAAGAAAGAGGATCGTCCTACGATCATCCTTGGCTTGACGCTTAAAGGGATACACATCTATCAGGTAAGAACATCCGTAGCATGGAATGCAGATATTGCTTCAGATATATAAGATCTCACTTTATTAAGCTTCACTTTAATGTTTCTATGGGTCACATTTTCAGTGTTCAAGTATATACAAATAAGTATTGTGCGTGCAATACAAAATAGCCAGGCCAGAATTAGGAAGTCTGTCCAATGCCAATAGATGCAAGTCTTTCCGGAATAGAAGAGTTATGTATGTTGGAGCATATATTCATAAATAAGTCACATTAATTTCAGTTCAGTTCTTGGCCATGAGTTTCAGCCGTAATATAGTAATATAACCAAAGCCAGTTTGGTCTAGTGGTTAAGACAACAGGCTAGAAAGCAAGAAACTGTCAGTTCAAGTCCCGCCTTAACCGGGAAAGCCAGCTGACTTTTAGCCAATCATTATCTCTCAGCCCAACTCAACTCACAAGGGTTTTGTTGTGGGGAAAATAGGAGGAGGAAGGTGTCTTGGATATATTGTATGCCTTGAGTAAAAATAATAAAGATGGGATACAAATAAATAAAATTAGTGTTAATTTGTTGGTCCATTCACAAGTATTCGTGTTACTTTTTTTTATCAGTGAGGTTGTAGGAGAGAATGGTAGGTTTTATTGTTTTGTTTTAAGATTTGAACATTAAGAGTATTTGGGATTTTATTACTGATCAATTTTATTAATAATTATTACACAATAAAAGATAACCCAGAAATTTTCTATAGATGTTTTGCTCATCTGTTTCACTAAAAAGTAGACTATTTGACATTAGCTGTATGTTTTAATTAAATTTTTGTTCTAACATTAACTTATGGTATTATTTTAAATAATTTTAATTACAACATTGAAGTGTACTTCCAAGTTATATATTTGAATTTAATCAGGTGGCTATATGACAAACCTTAAACAACAAAAAAATAAGCTTTTTTTTTAGCTCCATATAAGACTTGTTCTTGACTGGATTATTTTTTAATATCTTTACCCTTAATAAATCATGTAAACAATTGCACAATCTGTTATATCCAACCACATTTTGCTAATATGACTTGAGGTTAAGAATACCCATTAATGTATCACCATTAAAAGATTTAAATTTTCTTGATTAGTTCAAAAAGGAATGTGAGATTAGTGTATCACATTAATGGACACTCTGCAAATGTGATAATTACTATATGTTGAATACTTTCAAAATATATGTTAAGTATTTAATTATTTACATGTGCATCTTGAAAGAAAAGGTCAAAGGAATTTCAATCAAGTATCTTTGAAAAGAAAATTAGGGAACTTTTGAACAGTTATAAATTAAATCTATAAAAACAAAGAAACTCCATATAGATTTCTAATATATATTTTAGTGGAAATTTTGGCTTCAGTATTGTTGATAGTATATAATGAAATTAATGTCACCAAAATATTGTTTCTAATTTTATTGAGGCTTACATTCTGATTTTCATATTAACATTAGGTAAAGAACTGATATTCAATATACTTGTTAAAACATTGATAACAACTTTAGCGTGGAGATTTCAAAAATATATTTTCTTCCATAGTTCCATCCTGCATGATCCAGCTTTACAAAAGTAAAACAAATTGCAATAATATTAAATTATCAGTAGATAATTTTAGAAATTCAACATAAAAATGTCATTGTGACACTTTTTTAAGATGCAGAAATAGCTTTTAATATTGCATGGATCAAATTTTTGAATCACGTTTTTGGGAAAAATGGATTCTCATGTGTTTAATATTGTTACTAATATTGTTATAGGAAGTAAACCATGTTCGTCAACTATTTTATGATTTTCCCTGGTCACATATTGGAAAAGTTGCATTTTTGGTAAGTGTTAAATATGACTTCTTAAACCTACTTTTAGTTTATATCATATTATTTGTTAAAAGCTTGTAACAGATAAATATAAATTAAATATAAAATGTGTTTGTATGAATATACATGGATCTGTATGAATGTGTGTGTCTATTCTAGAACAGAATTAGATATAATGTAATTTAACCTGTGAGTCCTGCAGTCCTTTGTTCATATACCCAGGAATTAATTCAAATGAATTAAATGGGATACTATATAGAATTGTCATGGTAATATATTGCAATAGCAATGGCAAAAGAGGGCAGTGAGTACATAGGAGGAGAAAAGAAACCTGCACACACATATAAGTTGAAAATGGTCCCACATTTTGTTTAGAGCTAACAGACTTTTTGTATAACAGAGTACATATCCTTCATTAGTCAACCTGATGGCTAACTTATTACTTCTTCCGTCTCATGTATTAGATAACCTAGGAAATTAGTAAGCTGGGGTGGATCCACTGAGCCCTCCCTGTTCTCCAGATGTGCTCACAATGAACTTGCGGTCCCCTTATAGAGAGTTTCCAAGAAATGAATCTGTCCAGGCCTGAAGTGCTTTGGAAAGAAGTAGTAACAAAATTGTAACGTGCTGCAAGTCCCCTATACTATGTTTCTGTGAAGAGGACAGAAATTCTGAGTGCTAGAAATGTGATATTCCTGCTGCTCTGGCTCTGGCAAAAATTACGATGGTCCATGTCCACTGCAAAGACAACCGGTCAAAAAGAACTCAATCGTGATTTCCTTAGAATGGTAGATTTCCTTTAAGCTTATCACAGAAGGCTGGCCCTCTAGCTTCTACATTGGCATATGAAGCTGCCAGTTTCACTTAGGTGCATATAAGCTGCAAGAAGCCCAATTTGTCTGCCTCTGATCCCACAGGTGATTGCTCATATGGAATCTCAGAGAGAAACCGTATAAAGGAATCCATGCTTGTGTGTAAAGTGGAGCCATATTCTTTGCCCCTGGAAAAGGCTTGAATTTAGCAAAAATTTCCCAGAAAATAGTGCAAAGATTTCAACCTTCAACCACTCAGAGTTTACCTGCTTGTATGCCAATATGCTGCTTTTATAGCTGAGAGTAGTTTGGATCTTAAAAGATCTTGACATCTGAAGAAACCGAGCTTGAAAGATGTTGGGACCAGGATGATAAGCTTATTGATAGGAAGCAGTCACAATCCAACAGGAAAAGTTATACTTGAATGTCGCTAGAGAACTTTATTCATCATAGTAAAGGCCTTTTTTTGTACATAGCTTCTGTGACTCGTTCCAGTGTCCTTCAAAGACTTACATTTTTCCTTCCCTTCCCTTCCCTCTCCTCTCTTGTCTTTCTCTTTCATTTCTTTCTTTTTTTAATTTAGGGGAAAAAATTTGTGATCCAGCCAGATGGCTTGCCCTCTGCCCGTAAGTTGGTTTACTACACAGGCTGCCCCTTCCGATCTCGGCATTTGCTACAGCTTCTCAGCAACAGTCACCGGTTGTTCCTTAATATCCAGCCTATACTTAAACAGATCCAGATAATGGAAGATGCGGAAGGTGTGTGAAAACGATACTGCCAATAAAATAAAATAAAATAAATGAAATCCCCGATTAAGTTAATTAGTGACTGGGTTGGTTGAATATGTAAATATTTATTTGGTAAACCAAACACACTATTTGAGCCAGCTGAGGCAAGCAGGAGCAATATCAATGAGTGACGATGTTAGACACTTGCCAACGTTTTTTATTCTATTAATTGACTTTCAATGAAGCCTGTAACTACTGCTAATCATTATTACCTTTTCTGATTTGCTTGTTTGGAACCAAAAAAGGCAGATGGTGAGATGAAAGAAGAGAAAGTTTTTTAACCCAGTTTTGCATTTTATTCTTCATTTAATTATATATTTAAACTGAACTAATGGGCTCCTCCAATTATCATAAACTCAGTAGCTTACATACCCAACATTCATAAAACAGATGACAGCAATGAATAATTAGCCCCAATAAAACAGAATTTCCATTCTCGTCTGAGGAACATAATTCTACATTACACATGTATCTTGCTGTAAGAAGGGACAACTTCAAAAGGTTTGCCTCCATTGTTCTTATTGATGATTTCTCTGAGAGATGGGACCCAATGAGACCCTATTCTTGCTGATCTTACTGGATAGGCAGGTCCTATTGAAAGTAGGTGGTCTCAAAATGTGTGCTCCAGCTTAGGGCTATAATGCAGTACATTCAATGGACCTTAAACAACTGCAAAACAAGCATAAAACTAGCACACACAAAAATCACATCTTAGATTCAGAATAAATGTTCATATTGGTAGGGATGCATTCATACCGTTTCCAGTTTATTTTTCCTCTGTAAGAATATCCATTTTTCTTATTAATTTCAATACATGGAATAATTCCTATGCAAAAGAAGTAAGGCTGAATGAAGAGCAAGAAAAGCTGCTATGTGTGAACAATGCAGGAAAAGAAGCATATCACAAATAGCAATAGCACTTAGATTTATATATTGCTTCATAATGCTTTACAGCCCTCTCTAAGCGGTTTACAGAGTCAGCATATTGCCCCCAGCAATCTGGGTCCTCATTTTACCCACCTCGGAAGGATGGAAAACTGAGTCAATCTTGAGCCTGGTGGGATTCGAACTGCCAAATTGCAGTCAGTATGGCAGTCAGCAGAAGTACCCTGCAGTACTGCGCTTTAACCACTGTGCCACCATGACAAATGCTATGTATGATAATTATATGGGATATTGCCTTTTTAAAAATAAATTAGTTCTTGAATGTTAAGTTTTATTTCTCCTTTTCCTGTAACATTTTTGGTATCTGTAGCTGTACTTTTTAAATATTAATTTAACTTTAATTGTTACGTAAAATTCAGTTTATTTATTTCTTTTTCACTCTTTTTTTTAATCTCTCCTTCCACTCTACTAGAGAAAAAGAGGTATCGAGAATCCTACATCAGTGATACTTTGGAAATAGATTTTGATCCATCAGATAAGCATTCACATGACAGTGGGAGCAGTGGAGGAATTGGGAGTGACAACCGCCTATCTCGACAGTCTACTGACAGCCACGGTAGTTCACACACCTCTGGTATTGAGGCTGACTCAAGACAACACATCTCCATGGAGATGTCTGTGGACGAACACTTTGTGATGGATCCAATCCACCAGAAGGAGCAGTCCTGTAGTTCCAACATCAGTTATAGTAGCTCTGGAATTGATAGCAGCAGCAAAGAGAAAGCTGACTTGCACGATGATGGTAAGTTGTGACAGAATCACTAGTAGCCATTTTGTCTCCAAGACAAGATGGAAACAGCAGAAAAATGGTTGGCAGATAAGTTTTCTAAAAGCAGCATTCTTGCTAACTGTGCTTATATCATGTCCAGAGGTGGAATTGGCTGTGGATGAGCCAGACACTTTACCTGCGGATGAATCTCATTTTGAAAAAATGATCCATGAGGAATCTGTTGATTCTCAGGCAAAAGGTGACATTTGGTGCCAAGGTAAGATGACATTTGCATGATTCTTCTTCATGTTTCAGTGTTGCCTCCTGCTAGTAAAATGTTGATATTCCTTAACTCTAACTAAAATGAGATGGATTACCTGTTATTCAGATGAGATTAATTTCATGTAAGACACTTCAGTTCTACTCTTTCATTGAACTGGAAGAGTTTGTATGTAAAGAGTGAAGGAAGACATATGGGTAGGTTTATTTGTCCATCATTGATTAAGAAAGGTGCAAGGCCAACATTTTCTGTGGTCTGGATTCCCTAAGGAATAATGGCAAATTCATCAGTTTCTCTAACCAGTGGGGTTCCTAAATTGCTAAACAAAGCACTAGCACATTCAGTACTTTTTTATGGATCTTAAGTCAGTTTGAATATATGTTTTGCTTTCTCTCTGACTTTCTTTACAAATTGTTATTAAATACTTACATGCATTTATCTGTGAGTATTATTGTTCCATAGTGTATTAGATAGCTATAAGACTGGATGTGTGAACTGGAAGTTATTTTATCATCCCTTATCTTCAGGAAGTAATCTAAAATAAGGGGATTCATATTACTGGAAGGTTTGTCTTTTGGACTGAAGTTTTTTTAAATAGATACAAACTCTAATTTGTATGTAGGCATACCTATGAAATCCATGCATCCAGATTCAACTAAAACCAAGCATAGTTGGCCCATATATAGACGTACTCAAGCTTTGAATTTAATGGGACATCTATGATCTCTGCTGCTATGGTGTTCTTCTGCAAGAAATAAATCTTGTCATTCTGGCTGACTTGCTTGAATAGTTTTAGGATCTCATCCTGGCAGCCCAGAGTTTATCATGCATTGAATTGAGTCTTTTCTTTTGATTATGATTTTTAAAAAAATTTCTTCTGATTATATGCACCAAAGACAAATTCCTTGTGTTTCCAATCACACTTGGCCAATAAAGAATTGTATCCTATTCTGTTCTATTACAATTGTATTGATTTGTTTGTTGAGAGCTGGCTCCAACTCTGTCTCTGGAAGCTGCAGAACCCATCTTCATTTTCGACTGTCACCAACTATCCTGGTCCCCTCTCTGCCCCTCACAGATAAGAACCCTCTGTCTGTGGTACATGTCACCGTAATAAAGGTCAAAGGCCAGAGTGCAGACTCGCTTAATCAGGTAAGATCCTGGTTCATTAAAGAATGAAATTAAATCTCATTTCATTTATCTTCTGCTCTATCCAGGCACTTTGATTCCTCTGTGAGTCCACAAGAATGCCACCATCACAAAATTGTGCCACAACGGTTGATGGAGAGTGCTGAGAAATGAAATCCCTTTTTTTTCCTTTTTTGGTTTTCAGTGCACATTTAAATTAAAACAGCATGTTTCACATCAACTACTTAGTTGATAACCCCAATTCAAATCTCACCCCCAATATTTTTGCCCAAATTCATATATTGCCCTTTGATGCATCATCATTTGATTCTGTTGTTCCTGGCTGGCCACCAGAAATCATACTTTTAAAATTCCCTAGCTACAGAAGAGTTGCTCATAAAATGTAGAAATTTAAAATGCCACCATCTGACAATGAAATCAACTAGTCTTACTTGGGAGGAAATCTGGGTTTGTGACACATCTATTTCTATACCTAAAACCCTAGTGTAATGTATTCTAGACACTGGATATGATCCCAAACAAAGAATTCATAGAAAGTTGTTAGTTTTTGGATTTAGTTTCCAAAGTAGGGTCCTATGAAATGCTTAAGCAATAATAACCTGGCCTGGATAGAGATGAAAATATACCTTCATCTTTGCACTTTAATGTTGCTACTGTATGTTCCAAGTGTGGTTGAAAAAAATGAATATATTTGTGGGATTTGCTATTTATTTACAGTTTATTGGAGGAGCTCAAAGTGCTCATTGAAGAATGTTTCATTTCCTAGCATACATGAGCAACAAAGATATGAAAGTGAAGTCAAGTTCAGCTTAGCAAAGGCAACAAATGATTAATTTCCCTGGAATCAATAATCGTAGGTAGTTTAGTTCATTTTCTTTAAATTGTGAAATTCTTCAGACAGGTGATACATATCAAATGATGACTGTGTAACACTGAATTTGTTTAGCTGCTTAGACACAGCCTAACTTGGGGTGATCTTATGTATCCCTTTTTACTATAGAATGAGAGTTGAACATGAGTTAAGATTGTGGTCTTATAGTACATTTCTATAAATATAATACAATGCTGCATACCTCTTCAGTTGATTTATAACGGTGCTCAGATTTAGTGGAGCATGTCCAGATATTTATGAACATAAAATATCACTTCGTTACTATTAAGGACTTGGAGTCTTCTTGATTGAAGACTTCTCGGTGTTAATATCTTCAGTCATTACCTTGCAGGTATATGGGAAGAAAGGACAACCTATTTAGTCCTACAACAATTCAGTAAAGATAAGCTACACTGACAAAAATTATCATCCTATGAAGTTCGTGGGTAACAAAGGATTTGAACTGAGGTCTTTTCAGTCATAGCCCATTGTTCAAGATATCTACATATCTTCATCTGCTGGCTCTGGGTGGTCAGAACAGAATACAAAATGTATTTCATCTGACCCATTTCTTCTTTTATTTTTGTCGTTGTCATCTTCATTATATTTATAATATTGTGAAAACTTTGTATACACATTGAAATGCAATGTCATTACAATCCCAGATTACAGTCTAGTGGATACAATCCGTGAAGAGAAAAGCAAACATTAGAACAGCTTCTTCCTTAACCGAGTTGGTGTTTCCTGTGCACAGCAGTTCTGTTTACTGCAGTTTCATAAATAATCTGCAGAAATGAAAGTTCATGTATTTTGGAATTCTGTCCCCAATACCATTTTTATGCAGTTGATATTTATTTGACCCCTTCAGAACTTTACTATTTTGATCTCCAGCAGAACATCTAAATCTCAGTACTCGCTATTCAAGTCAATTTATATAATACACACATAATTATAATATTAACAATATATTAATAAAAACATTAAATAGTGATAAAACAAAGTGTTTGTACCAAATTGCATGCATTTGCTAAATCTGTTTCTTAATTCCTTCAATTCAGATTATTTAACACTTAGTTTAATGTATGTATCAGTGGGAATGATACATATGGAGTTTAGAAGTTAACCATTGAGCACTAAGTTCATAACTGCTTAGTGGTTCATAGCTTTTTCACTGAGGCAGGTTTCACAAAAGAAATGCTAGTAATATTGGATGAGAGGGATAATTGGGGCAGCTTGCATAAACAAACTTTTTTTGATGTCCTGTGTGCTGAATGTTGAATGCTTTAAAAAGATGTGCTTTTCTTTAATTGGCAGATTGCCCTACCCAAAGCAGCAAAGTCCACGGAGCAGCACAGCCAAAGTCTAGATGACATCCATCTCCGCAAATGTCTACATCCACCACTGAGCACCATGTTGTCTTCTGATACCTCTCAAAGTTATACATTTGGTTGCGCCTTAGAAGATAAGCTAGCCAGCTATGCATGTGTGTATTCAACAGCCGATTGTAAAACTAAGTCAGCCCTCTATGGAAAGAGGTCCATGAACTGCTTGTCTTTAGATCTCTTGGGAGAAGATCAGTTCCCAGAAGAATTTGTGGTGTAGCCCACATGGCAGAAGTCTCTCGGATCATCTTTTCAGAGCATCTGCAAAACAATTGAATTACTACTGTTGGAAAACAGTACATACATAAATATCTTTAATATTTTGTATCTCATTGGAACATTTTGTCACTAAGAATACAGCTGGCAAAAGACCTCAAATAGTGAATGTCCAACCTAAAAGTCTGTCCCCCTACTCTGGTACATCAGACATTTTTTCTTCACCTGGTTGTACTATGTATAATTTAGGGGGACATTTCTATTTTCCTGAAAGCAGTCTACTGCCAGCAATTATGTACTATGCTGAAGCTTGTGACTTCGTCCTTGGCTTCATCAAGATAAGAATATGCATTGTTTTTATAAACTCTTCTTTTGTTAAAATTCATGACTCTCCTTCCAACTCTTTTTTTTAATTATAAACAATCTCTTTGCCTATTTTCAGTGTGAATAAATCAATATAGGTGGGGAAAACTGTTTTCAGGATCTGCTTCTCCTTGTTTTCTTTACTTCTATATAGGGAGATGTCCCTGTTAGAACGTGCAGTAATATTTATAGGGGGGCTGATCTGTGTAGATATATACTATGTAAGAAACACAAACAATTACACAAAGAAATGTTGCCCCCTTTTTAGAAATGATCAGCAGGTCACTGACTAGAAAGTTCTCAACCATTGGTATAAATGGTTCTCAGAGCTATATCAGAATTATCCCCCTGTTTGAAGGATAATACAATTCAGTATTGACATCTCATTGATTTGGGACTAGGTGCACTTTTTATGTGATTATTATTCTAGATGCAAGGAAAGGCACTATGTTTAGAGAATCTGTCAACTATTCATTCTTGCAAAATGTTGACTTGCTAATGCTTGATTTATTTCACAAAGATGACATTGGCATAACTTTCGTGAATTATTACACACGGACATGTGTTTCTTCTGAGAGACAATTCGGTCCTCATTAACTGTACCATCTATCTATGAGCTGATAGCATCATGCCAGCAGATCTGTTCTGAATCTTCTTTTTTTTTTTTGCAAAACTATTGGGAAATAGGGCTGGTGGCTGCTCTTTCCTCCCTCAATGGCCCCTTATATTAATGCTGTGTCATAAAACATTGTCATTCCAAGGATGGGGTTGGAAGGGCAAAGGGGCCACTTATAGGAGGAACTTGGCAGTAAACTGATTCTGGAAAAAGAAAAATATGCTCTTGTCCTCATTTTTCCTATATTCCCATATGTTTCCAATCTCCTCCCTAATTGGTAGAATTTCTCTCCCTAAAGCAGTAAGTTGACTTTCTCTAAGTTCACCATTTTAAAAAACAGAGAATTGGTATGTGATGATATGTGCTTGGTTGTGTTAGAATTTTCTTTTTAGTTTTTTCTTTCAAATAATCTTCTCTCAAAGATATTTGCATTTTGAAAGACAATCTGAGATGATCAGTTTGGCAAATATAGACCCTATATTACAGCTGGTCCTCAGCTTACAACTTTTCACTTAGTGATCATTCAAAGTTACAATGGCACTGAAAAAAACCATCTTTCACTGTTATGAGGATTGCAGCATCCTATTTTTGTGACCTTCTGACAAGAAAAGTCATTGGGGAAGCCAGATTCACTTTACAATCATGTTACTTAAAAACTGAAACAATTCACTTAACAACTGTGGCAAGAAAGTTTGTAAAATGGGGCAAAACTATCTGTCCTGCATAGCAACAGAAATTTTGGGCTCAATTGTTGTAAGTCAAGGACTACCTGCATTCAATCAGACAAAGAAATTCAACCATTCATTCATTCATTCATTCATTCATTCAAAAGCTGGTGTTAACAGTATTTTATTTTCATGATTCCGCATTTAAAAGAATGCTAGATAACTTGTTCCCTGTTTGGCCATTGTTTTAGAGACCTTTCCTTTGCTAAATAGAAAAACAGAATGGACAAAAAAGCATTGGTAGTAGGAGTGACCTTTGACTTTCTGCCAGTTTCCTTGAATTTCCTTGTGAATCTCTCTACCTGCTTCCTTTTCCTTCCTTTCCAGCGGTCAGGTAAGTGGCTGCTGCTAGGTAGGGGAGTGAGTGATTGAGAGACTGCCTGGGAAACTATCACAGAATGTTGAAAACGATCACATAGCAGCAGCAGCAGCAGCCAGTAACACTGAAGCAGCCATAACGTGTCCAAATTTCATCCCCTCAGGAGTCAACAGGTTTCAGATTATGGACACGTTCTGTAAATTGGCTCATTGGAAGCACCTTGGTTCAAAAATTTGAATTCTTTGATGCACCATTTTACCCAGTTAAAAGACATGACAAAAAGAATTTTAGTATATAGATGAACAGCATCAAACTCTGAGCATTTTGCGCTACAAAATTTTCTTGCACAGAGAAAGATTCTGTGATGCCCAGTTAAAGCAGTATCTTAGCTGCACCAATTGCTCAAATTATGTTTTTTTAACAATTCTTTTATTGTATGTGCATGATTATAAATGACACCAGCTTTCACATTTGTGCATAAAAAAAAAATCACTGCCGATCTTTCTTTACATGCTGCCTCATTAGAAAAGACTATCTGCTGTACAAATGGTGCTATTGTTTTTTGTAATAAGTGAGAATGGAAAATGTGCACCTTGTCTAGATTTTGGCTTGATTTCCCACAAGAGATATAAGGAGATGAACAGGGCAAAGGAGGAATACCAAACCACAGGTAATATGAAGATGAGTTCTTGTGGAGAACATTGAGTAGTAAGTTTAATAGTATTTCCAGGTGTCATTATTTAATGTTTAATTCTTTTCTATCAAACTCATAACATTGTTTTATTTCTGGCTAGACTGTGCACCCAGAATCTTTAAAGCTTTAGAAAGGAAAGGAAAATCAGGTTCAACTGATGCAAAGTTTTAATAAAAACTATCATGCTACTTTCTTTTGATCCAAGAGTTACAACCTGTACTTCTAATTTCAATCCTGAGATTCTATTTTATGTACAGCTTAACAGATGTATGGGATTTCTCTTCTAAAATGTCTTAATGTCTATAGAAGATAGAAAACCCAGCTGTCTCAACTGAATAATATTTATGATATCTCCATCTTTTATGCCCAATATTTTCCTTTTTACGAAAGGATTTTTTCTATTAAAAAAACACATCTATTTACATAATAAAAGATAGCCAAAACAGCACAAATGTGTGCTACTGTGGAACAGTGGAAAAAATAAGGTCTCTGCACTCTGCAAGGGAATATTTGCCTGCCAACCTCTTTGATCCATCTGTTATTGCTGGGTCAGATAGTCTCCATATGAAACCTAGCATTTAATCATAGAAATCCCAGTTCCCACCAGTTTTGGGGAAGTCCATTCTTTCCACAAGGCAAACATCTGCCTAATGCTGACTTGTGGTCATGTATATACCTGTGCTTTGCTCACTTCATCAGAAATAGAATGGCTCCAAATAGGAAATGAAATGCTAGAGAAAAGGGAAGGTGATATAAGTTCTGGAAACTCAATTTGGTGGGAGAAAGCAAATACTGTCTGCGAAAGAAGAGAGAACAAGGTACATGCTTAAAAATAATGAATATAGGGAGATGTCAGAATTATAAAATGAAAGAAAGCAGACATCTGTGAATGTCTGGTGAACGTATTAGTTGCTGAGCAGAGTATTTCAGGGATAGTTCATATAAAAATATTCAGATGTGAATGTCTACAAATGCAAAGACATTTTCTTTGTTCAACCTATAAAATACACAAATCTGCGATCTAAGCACATCTGCAGTTCTGATCCACTAATTGGGCCTGAAAACAATTAAGAAAATTCACTTTATTGCTGTTCTTGTAACTTTACTGTAGTATATAATAAAAAGAAGAAAACTATAACAATTGTAATTTTGTTCCTCTAAAACAGTAGCCCGAAACCTTTTGGGCACTAGGGATCGGTTCTATGGAGACAATTTTTTCCACAGAATGGAGGGGGCATAGTTTCGTGTGCTGCCTGCATTCCGTGGATGGGGCTTCACTTATTTGCATGACCTGGTTCTGGCATGCTGCGGACCAGTGGCGGTGCACAGACTAGGGGTTGGACACCCCTGCTCTAAAACAAACAAAACTTTTCCTGATGAAGTGGGTGGTGATAGTTGTTAGAAATAATGCATTTTTCAGAAAGCACACAGTAAACTTTTCATAATAGCTGCTCAGACCTCCCCCCTCCTCAAAAGTTTTTCTTCTCCATGCTATTCTTTGGCATCTTCATTTCCTGAAACTTTTGAGCAACTGCATGATCTTTCTTTATAGATTGGCTGTGCAAAGAATTATCTTTAATCCCCAAGCAAGTATAGTCCAGGTTTCAAATCTTTCTTTAATAATAATCGGCCTTCCTTTCAAGTATTCTACAAGGTATTTTTCCCTTCAGCTTCCTTTATCGTAGTCTTTTACTGCATTTTGCTATTTTCCCCACAGAACTCAATTATTGCCTAATTCAGGGATGGACAACTATGGCAACTTTGCAACCTGTGCACTTCCAACTTCTAGAGTTCTGGAAGCTGTAGTCCCTAGGTCGTAAAGTTGGCATGATTTCCTTCTAACTACACTGGTAAATTTCTGTTTTTGTAGCTACAATTTTATTAGGAGTTACAAAAGGTGGATTAATAGTACAGTATTGTATGATTGTCCGACATGGATCCATACCATTGATTGATTTTATTTATTTAATCCAATTTTGCTAGAAATATCTATGTCGCCATTAACTTGGGCTCTTTAGTTTTTCCATGGTCTGAGTATAGCTTGAAATTCTCCTTCAAATGAAGTACCCTTTCAGCTGGAGCAATGTTTCTCAATCTCAGCAACTTTTCTCAATCTCAGCAACTTTAGGATGTATGGACTTCAACTCCCAGCATTCCTCAGGCAACATAAATCCACACATCTTAAAATAGCTGAGATTGAGAAACACTAGTTTAGACTCATGGCATAAGAACAAGAGTTTTATTTATTTAGCCTATGGCATGAAATACATGGATAACAGCAATAAAAATGTATGCAAAGAACACATAATGATAAAATACACATAATATGAAGATGTGTGATTAATTTTGTAAGGTGTAGGGAAAAAATTCAAAAAGTTATTGTTAGGTAGTTACGTATTGTTACAAGTTATATTTTAACACAAACAAGCATCAAGCAGCCAAGTCTATGTCTGTTACCCTTCTCCTACTTCATGAATAGGTCTTGCTGGCTGCTAGCCAACAAGATAGCAAGTTGGATATCCAAGGATATAAGAGTTCAGGCAGAACAATCTTTGGGAAAGAAAACATCCTTTCACCAGTATCTTAGGATGGCCACCACCAATCTAGTCAACAGACTTGGCCTGAGCCAAGACCAGGAATTCCAGGACGAGCAACAAGTCCAAGAGGAGATACAGGAGACAAGCTAAAATGGAAGCCAGAATTCTAAGCAAGGCTCAGCAAGATAAACATGACAGAGCTGATCTCAACACTTTCTTTCAAGAATTAAGGCCAATAAGCCAACCATGATGAGCATCCACTCATGGGCCCAGTTGACTCTCATGGGAGTCTCTTCTGCCGGCTTGCTTTTGAATATCCTGTCTGACCACAGAGCTCAATCCACTGCTGTAGGATGTTCAAAATATGCCTCTCTTAGGGTGGGTAGCTGAACTTCAGAATCTGAGACACTGCGGGGTATGTGTGTGTGCAAGCAAGGACTCCTGTGGGCTTGCTGGATCTGCCTCAGCCAAAGTAGAATCAGAAGGGAGCCCCTTCTGCCTGAAGGGATTGCATTCCACTAGAATGGGCAGGACCAACATATTAAGATTATATTTTCTTTTTTGAGTTTAGGTAGTAGGGAGTGATATTCATTAAGGCCTTTTACCACTTTACCACTTTACAAAACCTGGAAAATTTGGGGCAATTTCGGATGGGTTGAGGGGTACAATGAATGGCTTAAAATTGTGCAAGCCACCAAGCACCCATGAACTTCAATCTCATGCATTCTGGTGAGCTTTGGAAGCTACATGTGACCTATAGATTGCCCATTAGGCAACCTGTAGCTCACCTGTAATATAGCCACCTGTAATATAATCATAATCATTATGGGCCCCAAAATATAATTCAGAAGTGTGCTTCCAGCCAAGGGAGCAGAGAATTCTGGGAGTTGTAGTTCTAGTATATTTAGAGAAGATTTTTTAAAAGGATCCAAGATATTGGACTATAAAATCTGGGAGATGCTTTGTTTATTTTCCTTCACTTTATACCTTTAATTAGATGAATGGCTGCTAAATAACTGGCATGATTAATTATAGGCACCTGCCTATAGCCCTGAGAGCAGACAGAAAGAGAGACATGCATGCATCCTTACATACTGTACAATTTAAGCCTATAGACTTGGTGGTCTCCCATTTAAGTATTAACCAGACCCCCCACCCTATTTAGCTTATTAAGACCAAGTCACCTAGATGTATGTGTAATTAAATATGAATATGCATAAGCCTGATGCATCTGTGTATCAAAGAAACTGTATTTGTTCTTACTGCCCAAAGAATTTGCATTGGCATAAATAATTTTAGCAAGTAGCATATTATAATAAGCCAGTTTGGTGTAGTGGTTAAACTGTCAAGTTGGAAACTGGGAGACTGATTTCTAATTCTACTTTAGGCATAAAGCCAACTGGATGACCTTGGGCCAGTCACTTGCTCTCAGCCCCAAGTAGGAAGGCAATGGCAAATCACTTCCTAAATACTTTGCCAAGAAAACTGCAGGGATTAGCAGTGAATATCTTCATACTTCTGTAATTGTGAATAGAATTCATTGCGATCCTGTTCATGGATTAGTTGGGATGTTTTTGTTGACATATATTTCTTGTCAGAATTAGTCTTAATAGAACTCTTCTACATAGTTAGAATGAGTCATTATAGCTTTGATTCCTAAATCTTTAGTTTCTATTTATTTAGGAAACTGGTTTCAAGAAACAGAATATTTGAGTGATTTTCACAAAAAAAAAGAGATAGCAGTGAAGCATTTTCTCCCATGCCCTTTGCTTTCGGAAAGTAATTATGGCTTTCAAATATTGACTCTGGGCCTGAGATGGCTTATTGGCTTACAAAAAGTGTTATTTAACTTCTTTAATTCTTTCCAAATTAACCTGCCGTGCCCTGCTTAAATGTGCTTGTATTATCCTTTTGTAACACAAGAGGGCACGACTAGAATATTACAGCACAGTCATCAGTTTGCAACAATATTAAATCTGGCATAGTGTGTATGTTGCGTATCTATTCATCTGTATTTAGTTCAGTCAGTTTGCACATATTTGGTAACTTAAACTAGCCAAAAGAAGTTATCCAAGAGTCTTTTCTCTTCTCTTCTTTCTCCTTTCTCTTCTTTTCTTTTTACAGCTATCATTCCAGACAAAGTGTGGATTGATGTGGTATATAGAGTAAGATGAGGTCTGAGTCAATAAACTGTGGCACAATCAATTCAGATACCTGTACCAAGACCAAAAGGTAATTATGGAAATGGATCAGTGACACATGGGTTTGTTCCACTTCTAATAAAACATACATTGTGTATGCATTGACACTGGCTAACTTCATGCGCTCCAACTTTTTTTTTAGTAATATTTCAAATATAGCACCAAGAATATCCAAGCTGTCATTTCTGCAGATGCAACTGCAGAAGTAAACAAAGGAAAATCAAAACCTTGACATATATTGGTATTGAGCATAATTTCTTGTAACCTGTATCCAAAGATTTCTGTTTATAATAATCTTAACTGGCAACTTACAGGAGACTTTTCCATTATGCTGTACTCAAAACAGCTCTGCAATGCTTTAGGTTCATTTCCAAAAATGCTGCTTTGAAGTGAATGTGACACAGACTTAGCTCAAAACAACCACATCTTTTTCCAGGATTACATAGCTGTGCTGTGCTGTGCTGTGCGGTGCGGTGCTGTGCTGTGCTGTGCTGTGCTGTGCTGTGCAACTTCCACATGATCCAGGAGATCGATGAGGTTGTTTTAAAAGTGCTCCCATTCACTTCAAAGCAATTCATAGATCTAATTCAGTGCAAAATATCTTGCTACAAGTGGGTAATATTGACAAGAGGATGTGGGTAAATTACTTATTTATTTATTTAATCACATTTATATACCGCCCCATCTCCACAGGGACTCGTATCTTCAATATCTTCAGTGATACCCAACTTTTCCAGCTTGGCGGTCTGGCCAGGAAGAACAGGGAGAGAAGATTATTCCCTATGAGCGGTAACACATATGTGTTCAGCTCCATTTGCTTGAGTGGCAGACACGCACACACGCCAATCACACAAACACAATTTTGCAGATGAGTGTAAGTGCCTGCCCAAGTGGAGCTACATGCACGCTTGTCCATCATTCACGCAGCCTGAGCATTGGGGACTCCTGAATTAGGTATCATCAGTTTATTTCCTTCAGTTTCTGTACAGGTTTATAATTTACATTTCTAACAATCACATTTAAAATTTTCATTTCATTTTTTTTGCTTAACACATAATATATGTACTTCTAGACACAAGCTTTTCTGATATTCAGAGTTGCTCTGCAAGTAAGATGGGTGGCCTTTAAATCTGATGTATAAAAATACATTTTTGTCTGTGCAATTTTTTCACAATAGTAAATACAGTGTACAGTTACTGAGCTGAGCTGAGCATTGCAGTAGTTAAAAATTCTTTATAAAAAATAAACTTTTTTCCGTTCACTGAAAAATGAAGATGAGATAACATGTCATCCTTTTAGGTACCTCTTTGCCTCATTCTAATTTTGCACATGAAACAAAATGTTTATAGGCAAGATTCAGATGTTATGTCCATGCTAGAATGTGTGGGGAGGTCACCATGCATGTGAGGAAGTGGTGCATACTGCCATCAGGTATATATTGGACAGAAAGGTATAGAATCTGATGTGGCTGAAGTAAAATTTGAGCCAAACAAGTAAATCAATCTCTTTGCCAATGAAATAAAGGCAAAAGTTCTTTCCCAGGTTTGATTAGTTGAATGTAGAAAAAAATGAGTCACATCAAAAACAGCCAGGCTTGTCAAATGGCCTTTGATGTCTCTACAGACAAGAATGAGAGCTTAGTGACAGCCACACACAGAGAGATACAAGCCAGCAAGCCACCAACTTTGGAAAGGTCCCAAGAGCAGACTAAGCTGTAGCAAACACTCATGAGTGCTCTTTGATAGCTTACTTTGGACTTGTCTGTTTTGTGGCTCCAACACACACCAATGTTGATATGCAAAGCTTGTGCAGCTTTCATTTCCCTCTATCCAGGCTTTCAACTGCTGCCAAATGCTAAGTTGGCTCCAACTTGACACAGCAGTCATTTAACCCCAGGCCAAACCAAAGGCCCCCATGAAACAGGTCAAATCCTTTCCCCCAATATTATTAATGCTGGTATTTTATTTATGTACCCTTCTTTGCTCGTTGCTTCTCATCATAAATTGTCTGGGAGCTGCATTGAAATGGGATACATAATTCATTTCTGGATACCTGGCTGATCAGTAATGACACCAATAATTTAGGGGCCATCACCAAAAAGTCAAACGTAAGTCCTTGGCTGTCTTTTGCATTGGATTGAGACCATACTTTTAGGAATGGAATAAAGTCACCCAAAACAATAAAGGGGGAAAAAATAAGAAGTAAAGCAACTGCATGATTTCATTCAAATATGTGATGGTTATCTAACAATACAACAGGCATCCTGTCCCACAGGATACTTTTTGACAAAATATGCAACTTGGACCTTATCAGTATGCCTTCTGATAGAATTACATCAGTTACCAACCTGTAAAAATGTGTAAATGCCATTTAAGTATGTAATCCTAAAGAACTGAATTGGAAGAAAGGCATATTCTGTTTTAATCTTAATCTTAAATGTGCCCATCTTAGAACAGTGGGAAACCTGAAGGGAAAGTGCAGCCTCTACAGCAGGGGTGTCAAACTTGCATCGTTGGGGTGGCATCATGTGACGTATCACAACTTTTTCCTCTTTGCAAAATCGGGCATGGGTGTGGCTGGCAGGTGACGCATGTGGCCTGCGGGCCACAAGTTTGACACCCCTGCTCTATGTATTCACTACAGCTCATTAAGGGATTCAACCTATGATTTATAGGTTGGATTTATAGTCCACTAAAAGCAAAGTAATTGTGGAAATGAAGATTTAATAAAATAATGGCAGCTGTTTATCTTTTTAGATAGAAAAAAAAAAGGATCCAAGACTGTTCAGATCCCATTGCTGTCCATACTCAATGTGAAAGTTTAGTAGAAAGAGAAGAGGAAAGAAAAACAGAACATCTGGAGAATATAACTCCAGATTAGAGTTGGGGGGACAGGACAGGGACTATAGCAGAGTTTTTAAAATATATATATTTAAAACGAAATTATATTGCACGATGGAAATGTTATTTGTTTAACATTAAAGAGGCTCCCTTCTCTTTTAATCTTTATCTTCAGATATGTTCTGGATGGCAGTTCCAACCTCCTTATAATTTTGAGGTTGTGACTTGGGCTTTATTTCAGTATTTGTCCTCTCTTGAGATGAACAGACAGCTGGCTTTCTGGCATTAGTTATCAATCCTAATTATTGAACACAGAGAACCAAGAATGCCTTTAAACTGTTTAATGCTGTTTGCTTCTCTTGCCAATAACTTTCTTTTGCAACTTCTAAGGTTTTTAGCACCCCACTGCTTACCTCAGAAAGCTTCTGAAAATGACTGTGCTTTATTGGTAGCTGTGGTGGCCTAACCTTTTCATTATTGGGTCTGGGAAGTAGCATAAATATACTATCTTCCACCTGATCCCACCGGGGAAGGGGTTTTCTCCTTTGCCTTGTAAATTTTCACAAAATTGTCAGAGAAGCTCTGGAAAGTTCTGCTTAGAACTGCCCCTAACATCAAGACTTTCTCCACCATGTTGGAAGCCAATTAGAAGTAGCCCCACTGAAAGAAATAGAAATTAGTTGTTTTACATTTGTTTTTGCTTGTGAATAATTAAAAGTGATTTCAGTGGGATTCATTTCTCAGTCTATGTATCCCAACAACACTGAAGGGTTTAGAATTAAAGTGCTTTTTTAAAAAAAAGGTGATATACCTTTATTTTTCTTTTAGGAGCTCTGGTAGCTGGAGAGTTAGGTAATACTAAATTAAACTATTGATTCATCTAGCTCAATATTGTGCACATTGACTCCAAATCTACAACATTACAAATGAAATATTTTTCAGCAGTACCAGGAGTTAAGGTGGAGGAGTATGTTTTTTGGTAAAATAGAAATCCCTTCACTTACAATAGATTACAGTTTGTAAGACATCCAAAATTGCAAATGAGGCCACTTGACCCCCAAAAGTTGTCAATTCTGCATTATATGGTGTCAGAATTTGACCTGCCTTCCATTCTTCTTAAGTCCACCAGAGACAGTGGTCAGAACCCTTGCTCTGTATGTGAGTGGAGCTTTTCAATCTCCATCTTATTTACTTTTTGTGGGAAATGTAAGATAAAAGTGGAATAGACAAAAGATTGAAATTGTGCCTTAGATTCAGAGTTTGTAAGTCTTTATAGAATAGTTCAAAGAGCAGTGACTTCTGAAAATATGACAACTCTAGCTCAGATAAACCTTACACCTTTGACTCTGTAATAAACTGGATTTAAAGCAAATTATCAGCATACCTGAATTAGAAACTAAAGAAACATGACTCAGAATCCAATCTAGGTTAATCACCAGAATCAGAGATTTTGTCTTCTGAGCTTTTGTACTCATGCTGGACCTCATCTTCAGGGGACTGTTCTGTGTGTGATATTTATATGATGGCTGTTGTGTGTAGTTTTTTAGATGTAGGTTGGGACCACCATATAAATGCCACACCATATAAACCATACACAGAACAACCCAGAACATACAGAAAAATCCCCTGAGGATGGGCTTCAGCATGAATCTGAAAGGTTAGAAGATAAAATATCTGGTCCCAGTGACCGACCCAGATTGGATCCTACAACATTATCCTGGGACATGTATATTCATGACTCAATTAACTTAAAAGCGATATTTCAGCACTTTGTTCTTCAGCCCCAGCTTACTTGTTTAGAAATGATTGCATTGGAGAGATCAGCAATCTGTACTACATACCATTTCTGTGAATTTTCCTCATCTCTTGTAATGATTAAGTGACAGTGGAATTTGTGAAAATAAGATGCATGTTGGATAAATTAGTTTCTGAGTTTCTTTTTTTATTCCAGAGCCAAGTATTCCATTATCTCTCCATATTCTGAACAAAAAAAGACTATTTTCCAAGAGAATGTGACTCATTGTGATCTTTTAGTGTTGGCTACTTCCCTTCCTCTGTCTTTATTTTTCCTTCTCTCTTGTCTTTTACATTACTTCTTTTTTTAAAGTTGTAAGAAACAGAGGATGTTATACTTTTCTGAACAGAAAAAGAAGCAGGCTCAATAGCAGCCAGCTAGAAAAAAATTGGATTCTTACTCAAAATCGTGCTCACATCACAATTGTCCAGAGATAGTAGTGCTTGTGTTTTTGTTTAGATGAGTTTTTTGGCTGATGTAGATGTCTCTGGGGAAGTGAATGCATGCAGGGCATTATTTATTCACCAGCTCCAGACCTGTGATCTAGCATTCAAAAATACATTCTTGTTTGTTTGATTTTGTAGTTCCAAATCTGCAAGCAGGCACAACAATAGAGGAGGCACATGTTTAGATCCCATAAGATAGCACTGCCTCAAGGAAGAGACTTGGCGCTTGCCCATCCTGTGTGACTTAATGGGACAGAAAGAAATAACCAGAGACAGATGATCCCATAAATAACCTGGTTCTGTGCCATGCAGGGCTTTATTGGTGGATAAACAGCACCTTGAATTCCAGTTGAAAGCTCAATCAAGAGTCACTACAATTCACAGAGCAGACATAACCATTACTAACCATACTGCTTCATTCTAGACCAATTGTAGGTTCTGGCTCATCTTTAAGAGCATCCCCATATTCAGTATGCTGCAGGGGTCTAACCAAATGTAATTAAGGTGCAGCATAGAACTTGGCTACTCAAGGGACTACCCATCTCCCAAATATATAATGCCTGATTGGTTTGATCTGGTTGGGTTGGTGTACTCTAGTTTCCATCAATTAAACAATGCCACGGATCAGGAGCCTGGAAGTACACATTCTTTATACGAGGGCTATCCACAAAATAGATTACATTTTCGTCTGTAGCAAGAAGGGGTGGAGCTAGCACGGCCATCTTTGGTCTG
>JAEANM010001512.1:0-27599 GCA_017656035.1 Myanophis thanlyinensis
CCTAGTTTGATTGGAATCGTCTGAAACAAATACAAAATTCTAGGAAGCACATTCATCTTAATTGTTGATATTCTCCCGACCAGAGATAGTTGCAAGTCCCCCCATTTTATCAAATCTGTCGCAATCTGCTGTTTGAGTTTGAGATAATAGTCTTCCTTTAACGTACTATGGGGCTTTAGGACTATGGCCAGTTTGATGTTATGCTTGATTAGATAGGGCTGAGCCTAATCCATGTGCCAAGATCTGAATGTATTTCCTGAGCTGCATGCATCATGCCACCAGCTGTGGCTTATTTTATTTAGACAACTCCATTATCAGCATACAAGAAGTGGTAAGCACAGAGGCTCCTAACGCCTAAGCAGGGGAGAGCAGAGCCTTACCTAGACTTAACTAAGGCTGCTCTTGAAACTCCATCCAAGTAGCTGAAGTTGTCAGATACTGAATCAGATCATGCAGACCAGCAGGTAATATTTTCTGTAGGATCAGAACCAGTCTTCATTAACCATATTTGTGATTTTTTTTAACCTGGGTCATTCCAAACACAATTTGATCTGAGTTTCTCCATATTGAAGGCATTATAGGCAACTTCCCAGTTTCGACCAGCCCTGGAACTGGGGCAGTCACCAGACCCCAAAGCTATCCTGCCAAAGAAAAACAAGAACAAGTCTTCTTCTTAATCATTGCTTCTGTCAAGCATAGGAAGGAAATTGGGTCTAATGCATAATTTCTATTTCTAATTTCAAAAACATGAACCCAAGAATCTTGGATGTTCTGGGATCAGTTTTCTGGCACAAGATCAGAAAAGATGGAGATTGTGATTGATGGGAGGGCAGGGAGGGGGGAAAAGGGGTTTGCAAACCCTACTTGGCTAAGCTTCCAGCTCTGGAAATTCCGCTGTTCCCAAGTCTTTGCAGACTTGGGAACTCTTGTTGGTTCCCAGGTCCAGAAAGGAAAAATAATAGTTTTCAGGAGGCATTAGAAACCTTGAAATCTTACAAGCTGCCCATCTCTGAGACGTGATTTTGGCCAACACTGTGACTCAGAGTAGGTTCTTTGCTCCAGATTATTAAAATATGCATTAGAAAATGAAACCAGGGGTGTTCAACCTTGGTGACTGAAGACATGTTTGGTTGGATAATTCTGGGATTGGAGATCCACAAGTCTTCAAGTTGCCAACGCTGAACATCCCTGCATTAAAACCAAACTGCTTAAGAAGAAAATGTGCCAAATGAATTGGTTGGCAAGAGAAACAGTCCTTTCAGCATGCTGAAGGCATGATGAAAGAATAAGCAATTATTTCTGATGGTGTGCTTTGAATTCACTAGTCAAACTGGTTTTGCAGGTTTGGGAAGCACAGCAAAAACATTTGCAGAACCACAGTGGGCAAAGTCTGGCAGACTTAAAAATGGCATCGCCCTTCAGGACCTGGGTATAAAGAAAATGCATCTCAAGAGCCAGGTTGCCTTCATAGTTATCCCTGGGTGGGGGTGATGCCAGCCTGCTCCATTCAGTCTTTATTTTCTCCAACAGCCTCAACTTTAGCACGGTTTGGCCTTCTTGGATCTGGCGCAAGCCATCCAGCAGGGTTTCCTCCGCCTTCTGTCGAACCAGCCCCGCGGAGATGCCAGCTGCAGAGAGAGAAGGCTGCATCTGGGCACTGCTTCTTAGGCAAAGCTGTAGAGGCTCATGGCTGGGGCCCAGCATCCTGAATTGAGGCTACGAGACTGGACGGGGAGGGGGGGAAGGGAAGAGAAGAGAAGAGACGAGAAGGGAAGGGAAGGGAAGGGAGGAGAGGGCCGATTCTGCAACCTCTAGCAAGAGAGAGAACTAGAGGTCTCGCTCAAACGCTCCGTCTCGCTCGCTCCCTCCCTCCCCCCCCCTTTTCCTGGATGGACGCGGTTTCCCTATTTATCCACAATGACTCAACCCTCCACCCTCGTGACTCCACTCTCGTCTGTAACTTTCAAGAGCGAACAGAAGCCAAGCGGCCGGAGAAGCTGCCGCTTTGATCTGCCAGCTCTTTGTGCACGGCCCAGGGAGATGGCGAGGAGGAGCGCTTCCCTTTCGGCCCCCGGTTGACGCCTTGGCAATTCAACATTACCGACCGGTGCGAGGAAGCGGGTCAGGCTATCCCGGCATGGCTGAGCTGGCAATGTGACCTCTTAAAAGTAGAGGTGGTGGCCAATCGTGGTTAGTTGGTGGCTTGCACCCGTTTCTCACCTTTGCAGAGGACGGGCATTAGAGCCGGCATTGGTTGACCCCTTTCTTAAACTACGGGGCCAGTGCCATTCTCGACCATTTCTAAAGGATTTAAACCCATGCCAATTCCTCGGCATTACTTAAGGCTTGCCATTGGCCTTTGCCAGGTAAAAGTAAATGCTGCTTTTTGCTCAGAAAGCAGGATAAAAGCTACCCAAGGAAGTTAAACGAATCCTCGCTTCTCCTTTTTAGAAAATAGACCCTGTGCACGTTAGAGTTTGCTACAACTGCTTGTGGGTAGCTGTGCAACTGTCAGGCTGGGTTCCCCTTTTCTGTTTTTATATGCACAACCATTTCAGGCCTATTCAGTCTGGCTTGTCCCATCATGCTTGGGGTGGGTGGGGGGGCAGGCGTGGAGTTGTGCTAATTTTTCAAAAGGGTAAGCAGGTAGATTACAAATCCTTTCCAATACTAAGTTCTCTGTGTAAATTTACCTTGGTGTATGTGGGGAGTGAGCAATGGGCAGGCAGGGAGAACATCCAGCATAGCTGACGAGAATGTATGGGCAGAACTTCCTTCTTGGCAGAGGAAATAAATAGGACCCCAGACCTCAAGAGTGGGAACTTGTCTTTTTTCTGGTTGTGAAGAAGCTGGGGGGGAGGAGTACTTTGAGCTTGAAAAGTAGCATCTGGTGTTTCCTTCAGATCTGTTTCCCACATCACATCCTCTTTTCTCATTCTACATCAGCACTTGTCCTATTAGGCTGCTGAGAGGTCCTGACTTGCTACCTGATAATACCTTGGAATAGCGATAGCCACCAATATTGTAGCACATTGCAATATAAAGTGAATTTCCTGACCTGCTCCAATCAACACCTCTCCAGTTGCCTGGAAGGAAAAAATCACAACGCCTCCATGCTTTCACTGAAGGCAATCCAATTTAGCAGGATCAGTAATTGTAATTGTGATGTAAAAATGCTTGTTGGAGACACCTGGGAATAAATATCCCATCCCAGGGGAATCCCTGCTTTTGGTCCTTTGTTGTAGGATGTGAAGCAATACAATAGCTGGAAACCCTGCAGCATCCAAGAGGGGGAAAGGTGCCCTCATTTAACTAAACTAAAGCCTTCTCTGAGTCCATTTTAACACTTGGTGACCTTGTAGGTTTGTTGGAAGCGGTTTGCCATTGTCTTTTTTTTTCAAGTTCCCTCTCTAGCCTACAGGAAGCCTTTTATCTAAGTTATGATCAAGTCCAATTCTGCTTAATTCATGAGTCACAATACCGAGGGGAAATTGCTGGTCACCTACTCCTATAATTCTTAATTTAAAAAAAAAATCACATCAGAATTAGCAATATTTTTGGGCCTTTCTTATTTGATTGCTAATTCTGGGCTTTGGGATTAGATTCTTTTCAGACTTTCTGGTCAGGATAAAAGATGCTTTCAAGGTGAAAGGGCTACTGTCAAATAAAATGTAAAGAGCCCTTGAACTGAACTCAATTTGTGACCAACCAACAGGAGACCATTTGCTGTTGTCTTCTGTTAGCCAACAACCATAACATTCCTGCAGGGTCCCCATTCAAGTAGGGATCAGGCACATCAGGGGCACCCTTGTTTAACTTCTGAAATCAAATACTAAATGCTTTTCCTTTAAAGACACTCATTATTGAACATAATGAGAAGACTCTGAAGATCTTTGCAATGATACTTTGCAGACAAGACAGATAAATTTGAAAGTGCTTTCTATTCTTTTGTCTGAAGGATATTTCTTTAACAACGCTGCCTTCAAAATTGGCTTCAGGCAGTTTTATATTCAGCTGCTTTATCTATGGAATTTTGGTTGGGATCAAGGGATAAGAAGGGGCAGAAAACAGTATTTTATAGCTGCTCAGAGACTCTTTAGTAGAGTTAGGCTTTTTTCATCTAGAAACTCCCTAAGACACAATGGCATTGCTTTGAAATGCATAATACAACAGGGAATACTTCCCAGCTACTTTTGTTGTTGTCATTTTCTGAGTTCCCTTAGAGTTGTCCACGACCTTCCTCATCTTCTGTCATCATTACAACTTCAAACTAACCAGCATTAGGAAGAGCAAAACTGTATATTTTTAATCCTTTAAAAGGAGATTTCCAGACTTGAAAGCTGCTTCTTTGCTGCCTCCTTTAAAATGACCCCAGGAGACCCACACTAGCAACTCAACTAGAAGTTTCACTCCATCCCTGTTTTCGAGAGGGCCAGATTCCATGAGGTTGGCTTAGATATGTTCTGTTGCACACAGGACTATTCCAGCATTTTCAGTCCATCAATAACCTCCTATCTCAGTGGGGGCAAACCTGTGGCACAGGTGCCAGAGGTGGCACTCAGAGCCCTCTCTGTAGGCACGCGCACCATCATCCCAGCTCAGCTCCACTGTGTTTCTCTGTGACATTTCTCACCATTGTTTGCAGGGAAATAGAAGTTTCCCTGCAAACAATGAAACAGAAGTTCACGAAAGAAAAATATCTTGTGTCTTACATAGCTGCCAGTGTTGTGATGCCCCACCTCCCACCAGCCAGCTGGTCTTTAGGTCTCTGCCATGTGCAATACGTACACGATAGAGAGAGAGAGATTTTCAGTTTGGGCACTCAGTCTCTAAAAGGTTTGCATCACTGTCCTATCTGCACCTGCACTACTGTGTGTCTGAGTTCACAAATCATCATATTTGGTGGTTTATTTGGCTTCACTTAATACAAAGTTTTAAGACAGACATTTGTAATACATTGCACAAAATAGTTTCTTCATCATAACACATTACATACAATAGTGTCTATCTTTCACAATTCTATAATAAGCTCATAGTTTTTTCAACATCCTGTATATTCAAAATGAATATTAATTTTGTCATTTATAAAAGAGAAAAAAAATCCTGCAAATCACAATTTAATTTCTTACCTTGGTTTTTAAACGTAATTTTTATCAGAGACTTTCCCAAGCAGCAGCATTGGTGAAATCTTACTAAACCATTTTTTTACAGAAAAAAATAATAATAGATATTTCCAACAATGGGTAGTTTTACTCTAAAAATCATTTCTAGCTTTGTAACTTTTTATTCCTTCCACCAAATACATGTAATAATTCTAACGCTGAGATTTCAGTCCTTTGGTATCATTAATAGGTTCCTTTTTAATGCATTCCTACCAGATAGAAGAAAGGTTTTTTTTTCCTTATTGCAGCCTTCAGCATCTGGTAGAATATGTGAGATTCTTACATATAAATGTCTGTGAGGTAACAGTTTAAAATATAATTCTCGATTAGGAATTGCCACGTAGCAGCATCCAACAGCTTGCCTAAATCTGACTCCCAAATTTGTAGGCCTATCTCTGTCTATTTCCTTGCAACAAGTAACCACTAATTTTTTGATACCATATCTTTGGATTGTACAAAATAATTTCTTGAAATTGGACTGTGATTTACTGAGTGAGGTCTGAAAGCTTCTTTCTCCCAAATCAACCCTTCCCGGTTTGAATTGTCCCAATATGTCAGATATCTAATGTCATATTTTAGATCAGGGTGCATAGTTAACTGGGGCTTCTGAGAACGGAACCCAGGAGAGAGAAAGTTTGGGAAGTCTTCCTGGGATCCAGTAAGATTGACTCAGGATCCAGGATCCAAATCAACTCACCCCAACCTTAAAAGAGAAACAATATTTTTCAAGATATCTAATCTCTGATCCTCAGACTAAGTAGCAGTGTACAGGGACAACTTCAACTGGGAAAAAAAAGTTAAAAAGAAAAAAAACAAAAAAAAACCTTGTGGAATTTTATATTGGATCAGCTATAGCTTTGCACACTTCTTTTGACAGTATCATTTCAAATTGTGCGAAACAGTGTGATTGAAATAAATGTGATTATATTTTACTTTTTTGCAATATTCTCAGCTGTCAATCCTGATTTTCTTATATTTGTTCTGCATAAATCATTCCTCCATCCTGAGTTGGCAGAAGACTTGGGGACTGACTGCCTTTTGCCTTTTTTAAAAAAAAAAAGAAAACAATGTCCATTTTTTTTAGAAGGATCATTCTGCTTGTTTTTGCTACCTTCCCAAAGTCTTCAGAAGCAGCATGGTTTTTACGGAGAAATTTTACCATATTTAGAGAAAGTATGTATTTAAGTCAAGATTCCTCAGGCTTAGCCCTTCCGTATGGAATTTGAGAATTCCCCAGAAAAATATCTGAAAGCCAAGAGAATGTGCAGCTCTTCCAGAAAATAGCAGTGTCTATGCTTTAGCAACTGTGTATAAGGTTTTTAAAAATTAAATATGGGATGGGGGGAGATAAAAGATTTAGAAATTGAGGTTTCATATTTTGCTCCTTTAGCAGTCCAGATCTAGATTCTGCTATTCCTCCCACTCCGTCTGCTGATTCCTTTTAAAAAGCCATTTGCACAAATGCTCTTTGTGAGAAAGGTATTTTACTAGCTTGATGCAATTCATTCCCAGGGTCTAGAGCAACATGAAATCAATTCTCAAATAAAATAAAATATATAAGCATTAAAGTATGCACAATTAAGCCAAGAGAGAGACTGCAACTCCAGATCAAAGTCTTATACACTTATGGTCGCCCTTGTGATTTTTTTTGATACTCCCCCCACCCCAACAATGCTCCCATCCTTCCCTATTTTCTTTCCTAAAACTTAAAGAGACGATACATAATTGTTCAACTTAAGAAATCATTCAAATCTATTTGGAGGAGTCTGTTTTCATTCACCCACCCTGAACAGCATTTGCTGTTCAAAAATGAGCTTTTTATTATAAATGTGCTTGGAAAAATGGAATTGCTCGATATCACATTATAATGTTCCAGACTGCCCCACACTTTCAGTGCTTTTCAAACATAAATAATACATTTTAGACAGAGAGTGGGCCCTGTGATGGGATAGCTTCCATTGCCATAGAAAAGGGTGGGGAGAAGAGGAAAAAAAGCACTTGGAAAAGATTGCATTATTTATGGGTAGCTCTTCCTGTCTTCAGACCTACCCCAGAGGCCTTGTCAAAGGCCATTGTGCACCAAAGAAGAATAATCTTTTCCTTTATAGAATATTCCCTCACACAATTAGATGGTGCTTCTTTTTCCCCTTGTACCGCTTGAGGTATTCAGAAGTTTGCCTTGCCTTAGCTACTCTTCCTGACATTTTTGCAAATTTGAAGTGTTGACAGATCACAAAGTCGCAGTGGCCTTTCGGCTTTCTGCATACTTGGAAGGGACATCATGAAAGGTCCTGTTAACCAGGAACAGTCCGATTTGGACTGCAGACCAAGCCAAAATAGGTAGGCAGCAAAAGAATCTTCCATCAACTTGTGGCTCTTCAGACTGAGAGGACCCTCCAGTGGTAGAATTCAATTTTTTTTTACTACTGGTTCTGTGGGCGTGGCTTGGTGGGTGTGGCTGAGGGGGTCATGTGACTGGATGGGCAGTTTCTGTAAGCAGGGCAATAAAGATTAGGCTAGAAACAACACCAGAATGTTTCTTTCCTGCCTTCCTTACAGGATTAATCCCGTAAAGTGGAAAAAAACAAAAGGAGATTTCTTCTAACAACCAGTTCTCCAAACTGCTTAGAAAATTTACTACTGATTCTAGTGAACTTGGTAGAACCTGCTGAATTTCACCTCTGGGGCCCTCCATCCAGTAGATAGGGATAACGGGGCTTGTAGTACAAGGGATACCTCTTAAGCTGACCATTTGCGGAGAAGGCTGTGCTACTGTTTCTGCTATCAGAGGTTTCAGAGAAAGGGACAAAACTCACACTTGGGATGTTACTCCAACCGATAAAAATTTTTGAATTCCAGCAAAATTAAGTGATTGTCCAGTTTTGGTTTTGAGTGAAGGACTTTCTGCCTTTTAACTGAATCTCTCCTCTGCAAAATATGCTTTTTGGGGAAAAATTCATAGTAAAATTCAATACAAGAGATGGAAATCTTATAATTGTAGGACTACTGGCAGTAACCTGAAGGTCCGTGTTTTGCTCTTTTAAAATATCCATGTACAAAGATGGAAAGCAGCCTCTACTTCTGTCTATATTTTCCCCCAGACTTAAGGTCTGACTGCTACATGGCATGCCTGGACTTGATTGAGGTGAATTGGAGGAGTTGTTCGCATTGCAAGGGTTTATTTAAAATACAACAAGCTACAACAGAGACTATAGCACTTCTTGACGTTAAGACTTCTTGAGGAGGCTCTGTGAAGGGCTTAGGTCCATGCCAGGAGTATCCTAAATTAGCAGCCATTATGTCGTAGCATTGTAGTCCTCACTCTAAAAACTAATGTATTGGGTTGTGATTGCAGATCTTCTGCCTTTATGAACAGCCATTTATTCATTAGGGGTTACTTGAGCATCAGTTGATCTCTCTGCTAGCATTCTCCAAACAGGTGTTTTTCAGATGTTATCAGTCACGCTGGTTCAACATATTTGGAGGACATTGAAAATGGTGATCCATTGCTTGGTACTGTAGTTGCTACTCCCATAAAGTAGATACTAATTAAAAACCTTGGAAGAAGACACTGCATCAGAATTCCCCCACCCCCTTCCATCTGCCCACAGCAGGATGCAATCCTAAAATCTGCAGACCGGATTGGAGATTGAGGTCCTAACTATGGAATTCTTTTGACTCAAAGCCAAAATGCCTGAGAACTGGAAAATAAATTACGAGTGTGATTCTGGGCTCCATTAGAGGCAAACAGCTTTGCCTTGGAAGTGGGGGCAGCAGGCACAGCCTGCTCATTCCATAGAGCGCACCCTGTATTTTCAGTTGATTGTGCCCTGTCTTAAATCAGAGGGTGGTGCATTGGTAATAGAATCAATAAAGAGGAAGTCACAGGCAAGGATATGATGGGAAATTATAGTGGAACGAGAACATTGTGTAACTTTGAAGAGGCTGTGGTTTTGCAACCTTCTTTGTGCTCCTGGCCTCATCTAGCTCAAATATCACAGAGGTTTTAGTTTGGAAATTTTTTAGTTTAGCTGAATCAGTGAAAACAAACTCAGTGCCTCCTCTAGCATTGCTCCCATTGATAGCCTCACCTGGAGCACTTCAGAAATACTGACATTCTCACAAGGCATGGCAGCCTGTTCAACAGGCTGCTGTCCTGGTATGCCAGCTTTGCTCAACCCGATTGGGGGGCAGTTGAGAAAGCATTTTTCTCTCTCAGGTCTGCAGTGCCTGGGTTGATGCCACAGGAGGGCACATCTCTGTACAGACTGAACTAGAAGCAGCAGCAGCAGCAACCTCAGGGAGAGAGAGGCCTTGGAGGAAACATTCAAGCTGGTAAATGTGTTGAACCCTCTGAGCCCCACCCAACTAGGAAGCGAATTTCCGGAGCTGCCACACAGTCTTGGTGCTTTTGAATCCTCTATTTTTAGGGTTGCTTTTAAGCGATCAGGAATATGCTGCTTGCCCTTGACCCACTATCCGGTTAGGCTGGAGTGGTGGGCCGAGAGAGGCAAGGCCACCTCCCCAATTCCTGTGCTAGCCTCCCACAGTCTTGGAGACAAATTCACAAGGGAAGAAGGGACGGAGCAAATGCTCACCTTCCCTCTTCTGCAGAGGAACTGTGCATAGGAGCAGTACTGGCATAATATCTCAAAGCCTGAACCTGCTCCCACTTCAGGTGAGTCTCATTCCACTTACTAACCTCTCCTGCTATGTTATTTAGCATTATTGCTAAGGAACAAGGAGGGTTGAGGAAGCCTCCCCCATCTTCTTTGATGGTTCTTTCCTGTGGACCCCCTTCTGCTATTTTTTATATTTCCAAGTGGGCTTTACTGCAGGCAGTTGGCTCAGCATTGATGCTCCCCCAAGAATAGCAAAGAGATGTTAATTTCCTTAGTGTTTCCTCTCACAGTGTTGAACTGCCTCAGGATTTTAGTGGAACGTGACAATGCAGACCATCTTGTCTAAGCTGAATGGTTGTAACAATGATGTCAAGCTTGCTAAAATATACGTACGTCCCATTGAATTAATCAAGATATACAACACTTGGTATTTAGAAAAAGGTGGAGGGTATGCAAGGCGCAAAACTTTTCTCCCGCAAAGTTTGGGAATTACAAAACAAAAGTAATTTCCAAAGTATGCTGCACACAGATGAAGTGGTCTTTCTAATAATTAAAATTGCCATCTTGCAGTTGATATTACCCTTTTTTAATGTCATGCTGATGTACCTTGAAGAGGGAGGTCTATTGCACCTTTTATTCATTCGTTCGTTCATTTATTCTCTCTTTCTCTCCCATCTGTATGTTAGCATTTTAATATTTATCAGTGAGCAGAAAAGGGGACAGATGTACAGAAAATGCTAACACATCATATTTACATTTAGAAATTATCAGAAGTGGCATGGGTCTTAATAGGGATAATATTACCTGAATGAGCTAGATGCCTATGCAGACTGGTACTTTCACTTTTCATATTTCTCTAAAAGCAGGCAACCTTTATATAGTATCAGGTAATCTTCAACTTACAACAGTTCTCTTAGTGACCAAAGTTACAATGGCACTGAAAAAAGTGACTTATGACCATTTTCCACACTTTTAACCATTACAGCATCCCCATGGTCACATGATCAGAATTTGGACGCTTGGCAATTGGTTCATGTTTATGATGGCTGCAGTGTCCTGGGGTCATGGGATCACCTTTTGTGATCTTCTGACAAGCAAAGTCAATGGGGTAGCTAGATTCAATTCGGCACTGCAGCAATTCATTTAAGAACAGTGGCAAGAAAGGTTGTAAAATGGGGCACATTTACTTAACTATCTCACTTAGCAACAGAAATTTTGGGCTCAATTGTGGTTGTAAGTCAAGAATTACCTGTTCAGCCCTAGGGCATTTGCCTACCCTTTCCTTGTAACAAAGAAATCCACCTCTATATGCATGTGCAAAATAATGGCTGAAAGGAGATCCAAATCAAGGATTCACCTGATAGAGGCAAATCTCTTCTTCTTTGCTCAGAGAAAGCAGAAAAAGCTTGCAGAGGCACAGTGGAGTAGAATTCAGAAGCATCCAGTTAATATTCTTATTTAGGTTGGATTCAGATTCAATTCAGAAAAGATGGTTTTAGAGAGCCTGAGAAGGTGAGCATTGCTTTTGCATGCAGCTTGTTTAAAGCAGACCTGTCTTCTGAAGTACCTCTTCCAAATTTATTTGGAAGCATTTCCCGGGGTCTATTAAAAGCACCAAGGCTGAGAGAAAAGCATAAATGTAAATTAACTAGCTTACTGTTTCAATCATTGAAATTCCTGGACCACTACTGCAAATCATACCAGTAAATTATAATCTACTTTTAAATTACTCTTGAAATAGAGAACATATAGTTTAATAGGACACACAGCTGTTCTCATATTTAATATGGGCAATATATTTACGGTTGGAGTGCAATTCCCATAGACTTAATTGTTGATTATTCTGGCAGGGACAGGTGCTGGCCAAAATAAAGAGGGCTGATTGGAAAATCCTATTTGTATCCATTATTTTTCATTAAAAACTGAACTGGTTCCCAATCTAGGAAAAACTTTGAGATCAAAAGTCTTAGAAATGTTATAATTAAGTTTAAACCAGTACTGCTTATCAACCCTCTCCCTTAGGTGTAAAAAGTCTGATGCATGGGCTGCCTCCATCCAAATAATTGTATAATTGAATCAGGGATAACAATGTTCTTTCTGATGGGTTTGTCACATTGCCTAAATCAATAGTGATTCTTTTCCAAGCAAGATCCTTAGAGCAAGCAAATCCTGTAGCAAAGGAATCTTGTAGCAAGACGCATTGAGATTAAAGGGATGGAGTTAAAAGAATGTCAACATCAGAACCATTTCCATTTAGAAGCGTGCATCTCTTCGTATCTCAGGGTGGAGACCTTATGATGTTATTTTTAACAGATGCCCAGGACCCAGGGACAAAGCAGGTCTCTTCACTAATCGTGTGGAAGTATGTTTACATACCTGATAGCCAAGACTTTTAATCAGTCTGGGAACCAACTCCATCATGCATGCAAATCAAAGAGTTGATCAATTTGAATGTGACTTTCTGCTGTTATCATCGTTCCACCTTCACCTGGAAATAGATAGAAAACTGGGCCAATGTGGAGGCTGTCCTACTGATAGAACACTGCTGAGAGGACTTCCAGTTTTCAGAGATGGCCTAAGTCTTTTGAGGAAGCTGTCCATGCCAGTTTCTCTGCTTTTCTCTTGTTGCCTAATATGTAATTTAGTCTCCCTCCAAGAAGTCCAAACTGCTCTGATAGTAACTTTCTCAGCCAGTATCAGGTGAATCAGTCCATATTTACCCACTTATGCATATGCACCCTTTCCCTCTCATGTTAGTGTGACTTCTAGGGAGGGGTGGGTGTTGTTTCATGAGGTACATCCCAGGTCATGGTCTATCAACATTTACTTCTAGTATGGCTTGTTGTACTTTTATGGCCGCCTTGAATCTAGTGCTATCCAACAGAAACCAATCAGACCAGGCAAAGTTTAATATATGTAGCTGTTTCTTAAACAGGAACTACCCCGCCACAAGATATGAACAAGGAGACAGAACCCTTTTCTGCTATGTGGTGGTTTGGATTAAAACTGTCCCAACTGCTCTCTTTAATGGGAGTCCCCACAGTCCACCCCACTATTGGTTTAAGTAACAGCAGGGCATTGTTGTCTACACAGCTGTATATAGTGTTGAATTCCCTTCTAACCAACTGATGCTTATCCTAGCTCACTGACTCTCAACTGTATTAGCTGTACACAGTTTTAAACATTTTAAAACGTTTTCAGTCGCAGGAACACTTAATGCAACCTGGAACTTAAGTCTATATAGTTGCCTAAAAATACACACCTTTCTTGCAGCATCGATGTAAACCAATTTTCAAATCTGTATCCAGATAGGAATATTGTTGAAGAAACTTGGGGGGGGGGGGGTCTGCAAAATGGCCTTTCCTGTTTGTTGGTGCCCCAGACATCAGGGTGGGTTCTTTTTGAGTGGCAGATAGCCAGTCTGTCTGGGCATCTCAGGTCCCTTTCCTTTTTACAGGTGGCAGGCTGTTTTGCAAGCCACAAGCCAGACACCTATCCTATCTTAATTTCCTTTGCTTTTTTCTTTCCATAGTGGTGCCAATGGTTCCCCCAGCTTCTCCTCCTTCTTCCTCCTCCTCCTCCTGCTGCTGCTGCCTGCTGGGGTTCCTGGTGATGTGATTTTACCTTGATGTTCAGAATCACATTGCCAGGGATTTCCAACTATTGGCAAGCTCCTCCACCTGGATGGAAGCTCCGTAAACTGAGGCTCCGGATGTCCCTTGTCGAGGGGAGTCAACCTGGAGAATGCAAGGAGTCACAGCAAGCCATCAGCTGCAGAGGCAAGTGTGTGTGTGTGTGTGTGTACAGGGGAATAATTGGGCTGGGAGGAGGGAATTCCTCAGACTGCATAGGGTAGGGCTTAGCTCACTTGTGAACAGCGTTTGGTTCAGCCATGTTCACAGTGGCTAAGTTCCGCCACTTGGAGTCCATGCTCTCCTCTGCACATTCAGTCCTACTTCAGTTAAGAGGGTATCCCAGGAGGACCCAACTGAGCAGAAATGAAAACACAGACGTGGTCTTTCTCCAGGATTCAAAGTGGCCAAGAGTTTCTGCTTGATTACAGTGAAGAGAGAGAGAGAGAGAGAGAGAGATTTGGGCCCAAGACCCCCAGGTCCTGCTTCCTCTGTAGGGGCCCAAGCCTCCCGTGCCTACTGAGCTGATACTCAGTTGTTTTGGAAAAACTGGCTCAGTTCAGCAGGAACAGGAGTCCTGCCCAAGTTTCGCCAGGAGTCCAACACTGGGCCCAGCACAGGTCTTTCTCTCCCGCCCTCCCCCCCCCCCACCTGCCCAGGCCCTTCCATGCAGCTGGACTGGTGGGGGATTTCCCCACCCTTAAAACAACTCAAGAAACTGCCCTGTCTTCCACAGCCTATATTGGACTGGATTGCCTGCGTTTTTTTCTCTACCACAGCCTGGTAAGGGGGGGGGGGGGCAGAGAATGGAGGTTTTTCTCCAAGCCTCTGGAAGAATGAGGAAAGGGGGAATAGAGTGCTGGAAAATGTCCCACGCCACACCTTCCCTTGCAAATCCTAACTTCTGTGCTTTCTTCAGGTAATTCAAAATGTGTGTATGGTTCAGTAAAATAAAAAATAGTGGACAAATTCACTTCTTGCTCCATGTTTTTCATTTCTATTTGTGAAATAAAAAGAATAAAGAGGTGAAATTAAGAGGATTAGAAACCGTGAATCTGATGTTCTAATATAATTTGTAAGGGGTGGATTTTATTTGAATCTAAACGCATGCAGTGATTTTGCTGTGCACATCTATACGGTAATCTGCTACAGCAGTAGAAAAGCTTTTGCTGCCAAAAAAGGACTACATAGTTGCTTTTCAGCATATGGAACAATAAATGGTTGGAAATCGTGTTTGAGTGGGAGCATTGGAGAAAGAGTTAAATTTAGAGAATTCAGAGAGTCTGCTGGGAATTTTTCTGCTGTGTTAAATGCACAGGAACAAGTAAATCATGGGCAACTGTATACGTTGCCACATTTAGATTTGCTGAGCTATTTAAACAGACCTGTTAGTAATGGCTGTGCTCTTTTTGCTGTGAAAAGCATCACCTGTCACTTTCTCACAGTTAAGACTACAGTTCACAGCAGGCAACCGTTGACCTTGCTGGATTTCTAAAGCTAAGCAGAGCTGAACCATCTTGGTTCTTGATTGGGACATCACCAAGAAGTCCTAAAAGAAAGCAAATGCTTTCTTGTTATCAAAAAAACAAGACACAAATGCCCATGGAATTAACATTAAGTTCCACCCAATTCAAAAGGTTTCAGCTTTTTATAGGAGGTGACCAGACTCCTTTCTTTCCTCATTGGGGAAGCAAAAGTCATTATTCAGGAGAAAGGAAAATCTCCTTCCCAGAAACCCAGAGTGATCCGCAGGGCCCACAGCAAAAAAAAAAAACCAAACCTTTCCACCCCACAGCCACCCCATGCTCTTCCACTGCAAGTCCAGGCTTCATCGGCAATTAAAGGATTAGCAGGGAGGAGTCCTGCCAAAGATCCCACCCCTCTGAGTCATATCAGTCAGCACTCTACCCATGAGGCCCTGGACCCACACCCCTGCCTGTAGGTATGAATGGCGGTGGTGGTGTTGGAATGGGAATGCAGAAACGGATCTGTTGGGGAGCACACACACACACACACACACACACATTTGGGGCCAAAGCATTAAGTAGCACGTCAGGACGGAATGATGGTGGGCTGGGGAACTTTAAAAATAAAAACACGGTGGGAAGAGGCTGGCCTGCCTATTGAGATCAGCTTTCAGCCAGCCCAAACATTGATATGAAGTGGGGCGATGATGGGGGGTGGGGGTGTTTTTCTTGTTGAAATCACAACGCAAGGACATCTTTTGTTTTATTCAACTCTCATGGTTCTTTATCCCAATTCCCTCTGATCATGCCTTCTGGTATTTTGGGAATAAATAAAAAGTGGCTATTTTCTGCTCACCCCAGGGAAACAGATTGGGAGAAGCTTTAAATGGGGGGTGGGGGGGTTTGCAGTGGGCATGTGTGCTCAAGTGTGTGCACACAGACAACATGCTTTCAAGCAGGCTTGACTCCAGGTGACTGTCTTGGCAAGATTTCATAAGTGGTTTGCCATTGCCTCCCTCCCAGGGCTGAGAGAAAGTGACAGGCACAAGTGATCCAGCTGGCTTTGTGTTTAAGGTGGGACTAGAATACAGGGTCTCCCCGTTTCTAGCCTGGTGCCTTCACCACAACTTCAAACTGGCTCTCCCAGTTCAGAAATCTGAGGCTCCCAGACAATCTCTCTGGAATTTTGCAGGAGTTTCAGACAAAACACCTTCCACTTGGAATCCTCCAGTACCTTCCTTTGTTGTTCACCCAACAACAACAACAAATCTGCTGAAGAGGAAAAGAAACCCAAGCATCAGGATGATTTCCATGGCAGATTAACCCCTTGATCCTGAAAGGAGGTGTGTGAAAAATTCCTCTGCAGGAGAAACCAGAGTGGAAACATTTTAAGATGTCTTGCCTCTGGTGGTCCAACTTTTAAGATAGCCTTCCCTACTCAGAGGTGTTGCGAATACAAACTCCCAGGCCTTTTGTCAATGCATCCTGGGCTCCCAGCCACATGCTTGTCTCTCATGATGTGGACAGCAGGCTGACCCTGTTTAATAGTTGTAATTCCAAGGGTGGGGGGAGGACAGGCATCCACCCAGCAGCTGATACAACACCCCCCCCTCCAGAATTCTTGTTTGTTCAGAGCCCTTTGATGTACGCCTCATCTATAAATAGGTCTGCAGAAAATGGAGCTATCCTGTAAGCAGTCACACACACCCAAAACTGAATCTATATAGTCTAACTACAGCAGTCCGAACAGAAATCTACCAGAACATGGGGAGGTGGAGGGAAGAAAAATGGGGCTTTTGACAGAAGGGGCTGAAGATCAGGGCAAAATAACAGGATCTAGGAGTCTGAGGAGTTTCAATTTCCTTCAGGAAGGAAATAACTGTTCCAAAGCTGTCCTTTCTTCAGGACGGAAGATGGCTGTCTGGAATGAAGTCCATCTAGAAGTACTGCATTGAATGCCTAATGATACTTTATAGCCAGAGGGAAATCAGGCACATACCTCTTGGAGCACTCTTTCCTTCCATGCAAATTTATAGGCTGATGTGAACCCCTCATGATCAAAACAGGTCCTGCATTCAAACAAAATGCTGGCTTGGACTGTTCAGCCATATGCCAAGGACCTGATCCAGAAACACAGACCAGAAAAGAGCAATTTTGGGGGCATGAGCCTTTGAAGACACATTCAGGGGGCTTCCAGACAGAGGAATCCCATATATTGTGCACCCTTTCTCCTAGGCAGTTATTGGTAACAAAATGTAAAGATGAGAAGCGAGTTACAATTGAAAGATAAGATCATCTAGAGTAGTGGCCCCCAAGCTTTTGGGCACCAGGGACCAGTTCCATAGAGAGTAGTTTCTCTATGGACCAGAGAGGGTGTGGTTTTGCATGCTGCCTGCATCTCATGGATGGGGCTTTGCTTGTTTCTGGCATGCCGCAGACTGAGGGTTGGGGACCCCTGATCTAGAGATCTAATACAATTCCATGAATAAGGAAGAGCAATTGCATGCACACACAAAAAATGGATGGGTACACATTTTTCTGGGAATCAGATGGCAGCACTGGGGAGCAGACAGACTTTTCCTCCACTATTGATCTGTGATCAGGTTATTAATCAGTTTATTTACAAGGCTTCCTGATGGAATACATGAGGCTAGGCTATTTTAACCTACGTTATTGACACTGCTGAGCAAGAATTGACTCAAGGTCCATTCCAATCCAACACACAAAGCTCCATACTTCTCCATAGGTTAAAAATAGTCAACCAAATTGATCGGATGATTAACTTAATCCTCACCAACAATATATAAACTGTGCACATTCATGTTGATTTCATCCTCCTGGTTTTCTCCAAGGATGGTGGAAACTGTCTTTGGTCAGAGATTATGGAAATTACCTCATAGGTAATTCCCCTCTCCCCATCCCAAATGCAACAGCCAGGAATGATATTCTGAAGAGATGAATTGAGAGCAAAGTTTTGGAGCTCAAAGGGTAAGACATTGAAAGCAGGCTTCTACGATAAGCAGTGCCTTTTTAGGAGATCATCCCCTGCTAACACCTACACAGACTTATCCCAATATGGACAATTCAGTTGATAGGCCAATGCCTCCTACACAAAGGCCAAGCTAGCCAGTGGACCCTTTGTTGCAAACAATTAGAGTGGAGACATTTATTTATTTAAAATATGTTTATCCTTTTTCGACTTGTAAGGCTTGTTAAAAGGAGGGGGGTTGCTTACATCTTTCCATGCATCTTCCCTTCTGCCTCTTTTCTTTCAAACTCATTTATAAAGTGAACAGCTCCAGAAAGCAGCCAGGAAAATAATTAAGCCCCACACTGCATGCTCTCTGCTGTAAACCACTTTCTACCACAAGTGGATAGCAACGAGGACCCTACTGACTCTACACAACAGCTGTGGAGTATGGCATTCTGAGGCACAACCCACATCCACTTTAGTGACACACTGGCCAGAGAGGCCCTGCGCTCACAAAGGTTGAGACACTTCTGCAATGGGTGATTTGAGACACACACACCCCGTCCCACCCGCAGAGGAAAGGCAGGACGGATCACTGCCCTCCCTCTCTAGGGAGGTCCAGAGGCCGGGAGCGTCGAGAAATCCCAGGCAACCATCAGCCAACTTAGCCTGCTAGGAAAGAATAGGCTGTAGACGGGCTGCACTTGTGCTCTAACGGGAAATATCTAGTGAAGGGAGCTCAGCCTGGTCTGCATCTCTTGCAACAGGAAGGAGCAGCTGCAAAGACTTGCAACCCCCCGCAACACCCCCCCGCCCCACCTTCTTCTCTGCTCCGGGGCAAAAATGAAGGAAGTCGCCAGCTGGGACTAAGGAGGAAAGCGGCCTCCGGAAGCCAAGGTGTTTTCTCCTATCCGTCCGGCTGCTCTGAACCCAAAAGATGTTTCCTGCCGGAGAGAGACCAAGGGCCACGGCGGAACAGAGAGCTCAACCACCCTATGGCCGCGGCTGCCCACAGCCCGGGGAATCCGTACTCCTCGACCCAGCCCCGGAATGACTTCAGTATCCATAACAGTCCACGCCGCCGCCCTTGCGTGCAACTCCGGCTGCCCCGCCCCAGCGGCGGATGAGACGAGCCCAAAGCGTGGGCTGCGGAAGAGCAAAGCGGCTGCTCTGGGACAGCCGCGGGCGAAAGCAGCGACAGCCGCACGTAGCGCACGGGCTGGGGATTTGTGTGGGAGAGGCGCCCTCTGGCGAGCCATCCCCGCCACTTCTGCTGCCAAGACACAAAGAGCCGCTCTGGCGTCGCCAGACATCTGGCGTTGTGCGGTCTGAGGAGAAGGGGCGGGGGAGAGGGGGGATTAACAAGAGGCGCTGGTAAAAAAAAAAAATCGGACGGGGGCGGGAGAAGACTCCTTCTCGCGATAACTCCATGCCCTGAGTATCGTGGGACCTTCGGGTCGCTTTGTCAAGTTGAGGTAAAAAAAAAAACCAACAAAGCGGGGAGTTGCGCTTCCACGTCGCCTCGCGAGACCGAAGCAAAACCGTTGGCCCGAAATGCTGGCCGCCGTGACAGACGCCCCTCCCTCCTCCGCTTTCTCGGTCGCCTTCGCAGTACCGGTGGCCGACTGAAGGCGATTGATTGGAGCCGATGAGGATGAGAGAAGTCCGACCGAGATTCCTCCTTGCCTCCGATCGGAGAAAACGACGGCACAGCATGTCTGGGGAGGATTCGGGAAAGCTCCGCCAAGCGTTTCCTCAGCTTGTTGAGAATTGCCAGAGCTAATCAGCATTAAAAGGAGATCGAGCCCCGTCTGAACGGGGAGTTCCTGGCTAATCCCAGGCCGTTTGGAGTTGGAGACTTGAGCCGCACTCAGTTAAATAGCCTTGGGTGTTCATAATTATTAATATTGCTCTTAGAGGCCGGAGTATGCGGGGGATGGGTAGGCAGCTCACTGGCACAACTACACACACACACACACAACACAACCCAACACACACACACACCTTGTATAATAGACTTTGATGCTGCTCCTGAAGTCCTAATCTGCCCCCTTTTGTGTGATTTGCTGCTGAATTTCATGACAAACCATTCACTAGTTTCCTCCCAAAGTTTTACCTTCTGTTCAAGTGACACAATTAAAAAGACAAAAGGGTCCAGCATCCTCAACTTTAGATAGATGAATGCATAGACCCGATCCCTCTACCCAGTCTAATTTATTAGTCAATCATGAAGGGAGTGTGGCTGTATGTGTTTGATGAAGCTCATGAAAGCTTACTCTAATAAAATAGTTGTGTTACTAGAATTAATTTTTAATTGGGTGGAAGATTGGATTTGGTCATGTTTTTAGAGCACACTACTCTTCAGCATGTCCTTTAACTGTTAATATGCCCTTTAACCACAAAGAAGGAAGTGTGCCCTTAACATGGTTTAGCACTATATCCAACTTATTCATACATGCCTTTGGCTGAATACACTTACTGAATGAGTAAGTTTAAACATAGGCAGTTCTATTCATTTACAGCCTAGAAATTTGAATATACCAACTTACAAGTAAGTTACTACAGGTAGTCCTAAACTTACGACCACAATTGAGCCTAAAATTTATGTTGCTAAGTGAGATAATGGTTAAGTCGCTCCATTTTACAATTGTTTAGTGAATCACTGCAGTTGTTAAGTTAGTAACACTGTTAAGTGAATCTGGCTTCCCCATTGTCTTGTGAGAAGGTTGCAAAAGGTGGTCATATGACCCCAAGACACTGCAATTGTCATAAATATGAACCAGTTGCCAAGCATCTGAATTTTGATCACGTGACCATGTGGATGCTGCAAAGGTCATAAATGTGGGAAATCGTAATAAGTCACTTTTTCAGTGCCTTAACTTTGAAAGGTAACTGAACAAACTGTTGTAAGTTGACGACTACCTTTATAAATTCCTAGAGAGATTGGTGCTTTCCTATATGACAATGTTCCTCAAGAATTACTGGTCCTGAAACTTTATATATATCTGCAGGACTGCACTTAGAAGGGAAAAGGCACCACTATATTCAGGGTTGATAGATCCCAAGATCAGCAAGAGAATAAGATAAATTGAGTTCCAGGAGATAAGTCATGATTTAATGAATTGAATGAAAAGTAGTTATACTTAGCGTTTAAAATGGATTGATTATTTTAAAAAATGCAAAACCATAGAATTAAAAACAAATATCAAAACATTAACAGGAAAACAAATACCAATAGCATGGATTTGTTGTTCAGAAAAGATTACATCTCAAACAAAAATAGAGTGAAAAGCTGTGAGTATTTTGGTCATAGTAGTAATTTCAAAAATTTCACTGTGGGCCATGATATAATTTTGGAAACGTAGAAATATAATTTCAGTTTTAGAATAGAAAAATGCCTTCAGACTCATGAAACTGGATGTAAACATAGTCTATGTGTAGGACGGGAATGTTTTAGAAGATTAAAATACTATGGTTCAGACAGTTCAAGAGAGGACAAATGAAATTTGAAAATGTTTCTTCACATGTTTTAAAAAGAGTATTTTTGTTGGGCAACTTAAAATGCTATCAATTAAATTAAATTATGCCTGATACATGAAAATGCCCTTTATGTTTTCCTTTGTCAGACATTCTGTTTCCAAAGTTGGTGGAGAAGACAGGAACATGAGATGTTTCATCAAACAGATGGGAAAGATCTGAATGAAACTAAAACAGCCTTTGCCAGAATGGAATTAGACTTTCCCATAAACTGGGAACTAGAATACGCTGGGATCCCAGTCCTATAGTGGACCAATTTGGGGAAACAATATTTTACTTTACCTGGTCAATCTCTGCTGGGCAACTGACGAGACTGTTTTCAGGGAGAAAGAAGGCAAGGCTTTGTGGCGTGGCAGTCTCAAACCCTTTGGAAGGTTTCTAGCGCTGTGCAGGTGTGCATAAGGCATAAAAGTGAAAAAAGGATGTGATATCCCTGTTTCATCCTATGTGTTCCCATATGCTCCCCACAACCCTCACATATTTAGAACGAACAAACTTTCATATGCCTGCAGGTGACTCTACAACAAGGAACATGATTGTGCAGCCTTCAAGATGGGCATGGGGTGGGGGGAACAAATTGAATTTCCAGCCCAGCAGAAGTTTTGAACCCAATACATCTTCTTTAACAGTCTGCTAAAACCATGCTCAGCCTTCTTCAGTGGTGTTGCAAGCAATTGGATAATCTATTTCCCAAGTGGCCTCATGCTTCTCGGTTAAGGCCAGTCTTAGAGGATCCTCATACCCACATCATTTGGTAGTCAGGGTGGGAAATCTTGACCTTGTTCACTGCAGGAAGATTTGTCAGTATGTGAAGGTTTTCATTGGAAAGAAGATTGTAGAAATATTTAAAAAAAAATCCTGATGGAAAACCATAGCTTTTCTACATGGCCTGATCTTGCCAGGACAACCCATTTTTCCCACCCAAGTTCAGGGAAGTGTTTGTATGTATCATCGAAACAGAACTGCCTTTGGGGAAGATACAGCTGTGCAAACATTTCCAAGTGGAACCACAAGCTAGAGTCAACCCTGAATAGGCCAATCAGGGCATGAATCACCTGTGGTGTCACCGAGCAACTAGAAAAGTGTATGGCATCCAGACTCACTGACTTCACTTCTTTATACCTAACCAACTTTATACCTAACCAACTGTTGGCTAGGTATAAATCTCAGAAGGAAACAGCATAGAATAAAAGTTTTGCCTACAAGTTGTGTTTGTTTTTAAAATGTAGAAATAATTTGGAATGGAAATGCATGTACTATGCAAAAGAGATGAACTAACTTAGGATAGAAAGCATCCTCACATACTGTGTCACGGCCTAACAACCGCAGACAAGAAGGCACTACAGAGGGTAATGAGCATAGCACAAAAAAATCATGGGCTGACCCATAACCCCACTGGGGCAGGTGGGGTCCCGCTGTCTCAACAAAGTGAGAAAAATCCTCAGGGGTGACTCTCACGCAGGACAACACTTCTTCGTACTTCTACCATCGGGCAGGAGATATAAAAGCATAGCCAGCCGGACAAATAGGCTGAAAAATAGCTTCTATCCATGGGCTGTCAGACTTCTAAATGCCACATAACACCATGACTAGACTTAATTCAACAGACTCACAGTGATAGTGCAATGTGCAATATGTACATACCGGTGGAATAATGTGTGTATGTTTAGATATGTATGTGGAAATGTATGCCTAGTCGAGGTATTTCCTGGGATTAGGGATTTGTTTGTAAGTCTGGTGATGTATTCTGTATTTGAATGTATTCTTTGTTTCTGTGCTTTGTGTGATTGTACCGATGGAGGCTCATTTAATTTCACTGCACACATGCATTGACCATAAAGGATTGAATTGAATTCAATGAACTTTTCCAGCTCAAAATATATAATTGCAAAGATTTATCCTTTATCCTACCTATCCCTAGTCAAATTATGTTTTTCAGTGATTCCATAACTGAATAGAATCAAACATCTCCATAACTCAGCATTAATCCCCTTTTCATCAGATTTGAATGAGTACCTATGTGCAGTTGGTTTGCAGATTCAAAATAAAACACAAACAATGAATATGAAGAAAATTCAGCTGCACGGAAAAATGGGAACAAAATCCACAAATACAATGAGTTTTTAAGCAGGACTGCAGGAAATATTGGATAACCCTTACTTTTGCCAGAGGGGGTATTACAAGGTACTGAGTAAAAGGGTATCCTAACATCAGCAACTTGCCATATTCATTGATGTCATACTTGAACTTGTAAACAGTGGCACAAAAATAGTATGTTGTGAAACTTGCAGGAAGTTGTTGCATTTAATTTTCATCATGAGGGTGTGTCAGTTTCTGTTGATTGGGCATTCATTGTTGATTTTGCTCCTCTATCATCAATAACCTTTCCTATATACACATCATCACTCACAAAACGGTGTCATATAGTGCAATATGGCATACTTAATGGGAGTTTTGTCAACTGTACCATGTTTATTTTTTCTGTTTTAAACTTTAAAATACTTTAATTGTCCAGATCTGATTTTTTTGTTTTTTGTGGGGCTGCTGAAAATTATACTTACAATGGATTAAGCTGCGCTGATTGATAAAAACCTCTTGCCAAAACATGGAAGAATTATATTAATAGTTGTAAATATTGTCTAGGTTGTGTAACCTCCAAAAATTGTGCTTTTAAATCAAGCTTTTATTTACTATTAATTGTGGCTTCCATAGTTGAAAGAAAATATAATAGCTACATCCAGGTAGTCTTCAACTTATGATCACAATTGAGTTTAATGTTTCTGTTGCTAAATGAAAGTTGTGAATTTTGAATTTTGCCCCATTTTACGACATATCTTCCCACAGCTGTTAAGAGAATCACTGCAATTGTTAAGTTAGTAACAGGGTTGTTGATAGCTTCCCCATTGACTTGCTCATCAAAAGGTCACAAGATCATATGATCTTGGGACACTGAAACCATCATAAATACGAGTTAGTTGCTAAGTGTCCAAATTTTGATCATGTGACCATGGGGATACTGTAACGGTATGAAAAACAAGTCAGTTTTCAGTGCTGTTGTAACTTCAAATGGTCACTAAATGAAGTGTTATAAGTCAAGGACTACCTGTAGTGCTTTCTGACCAAAGTCATTTCAGGAAAAAAAAAAAGAAAAAGCAACACTAGGAAGCTTATAAACAGATGGCAATAATATGTGAGCCCCACACCAAAAATCAGAGAATGAGCTATGGCGATTCTGCAATACATTTTTGCCCAAAGCAACTTTTCTCATATAGCTTAAAGCAAGGACTTTCAAAGTTTTTCAGACTGCAAAATTTGTTTTAAAAAATTATAGAATCTCTGATTAAAAGAGAAAACTCCTTGTTAGGGAATTGGCTGACCTTGAAATGAACATTTTTAATTGTATCTTTAGTTCCTCACAGAAGCCCATCACCGTTCCAAGGTTCACCATTTGGAAAAACCCTGCCCCAAAGCATCAGAAATTTGCAGTAAATATACTCATCTCACATACAGTGCTCACTCATCTTCCATACAGTACACTCACAATTTCTCTCTTGTCCTTCCGCCCCAGACATCTTTCTTGGCAGACTAAGAAACAATACCATTTTGGAATCATGAAGGCCGCAGGAACCTGATACTTCATTTGAGCTGGAGGCAATGGCAGATATGAGAACATGGACTGAAAAATTCATTATGTTCAACCTTAAGAGATACTTGACAGATTTGGTTCAAAGGAAGGAAACGCCAAGACATTGGTTTGTTTTCCTTCATTCTGTTTTCCCAGAACAACCATATACAGTATATCTTTGGAATGAAATTGTCACTGGATTTGAGTTTGTAAACTAAGTTGGAATGGTAATTTTGGTGGATAAATCCAAGAAAGGGAACAAGAAATATAGGCAAATCTGCTTGATTTAAACATCTCACTTTTATAGATTGCCTTTTGCTACTGTTCCATTTCCTCCTCATTAACTAACACTTTGTGTGTGCTTTAAGAGCGGAAGAAGCTACATCAAAAAGGTGACTAGAATCTTAATCGAAAGGCTCAGAAATGATGGCTATGGTGGTAAATGGGGTGGGGGAGGGGAAGGCCAAGACATCTAATAACATTATGAAGGAGACAAGATTATTGCGTTAATAAGCCTTACTAGAAAGTAATCCATATCATCTTTAATTCACAACCCTTCTACTTTCAAAAGTAAAAAAAAATATGTTGAGAGAAAAAAGAAGAGCTGCAGAATAGATGGAGAAGGTTAATTCTCCATCTGAAAGCAACTGAAGTGAATGTCAATTCACAAAACAAGACTTTTGAATGTTCTTAGCAATGGCAAGAGAACAGGAGTTGTCTCTTAACATCACATAAGCCCAAATATTATTGATAAAATTTCTTTGGGAACTTTTTAGTTTGATAATGGAATTCTCTTCCCCATTCTCACTCCAGTTCCATTTTTTTTTAGTTTTAAGATTTACATATTTAATAAATAAAACAAGTCAGTCAATAGAAGCAGTTGTGAGAAGTTGAAAATGGTAGTTAGTAAAATTAGATGGCAGAACTATTGGATTACAAATCTTACTTATAAAATTAGATGGCAAAGATACCAGATTTATAGGTTTAAGTGTTGATTTTACTGTGATTATGAATACAACATCCTATTGCATATTAACACCACTGCTTTCGTTTAATTTTAACTGTTTCTAGTTTTTGCTTTTTATTATGGTTGGATCATATTCTGGGGTATATTTAATTTTTGCTTTGATTTAAAATATTAAATTAGTTTTTTCAATTGGAAGTATATGGGGTAGAGCAGCCATTGCATAAAAATTTATGCACATTATTATTTAAGAAATTATGATTATTAGATAGTACCAATGCATTTAGGCAGCCTTTGAAGTATTCTAAAAACAATTTAAAATGATTTTAAAGTAATGTTTTAATTAATTTAAGATAGCTGAATCATTCTTGTCCAACTGCTTGTTTTCTCTGCCCAAACAGCTCCCGGTCCACCTAATAATTAAATGGGTGCTAATCATTACCTGCTATACCATTGTGACTAAGGACCATGTAATTTGGAATTAAATACCCAAACTTGAATTGTTGAGTTTCACTTAAGAGTATTATTAGAAACAAAGAGTTTGTATGGTAGTTTCAGGATATCATTGCAGAATTGACAGAGACCTCACCCCAACCCATTTTCAAAGGAGCCAAAAACCTTGAGGTAAGCAATTACTTAGCTGATGAAACCAGTCTGTGTCAGGTCTGGTGGGGAGACTTAACAGAGAATACATCATGGTACAACTAACCCATGACCCAAACGACAGGGCAGCTGTAAGAGACCCTTGGCAAAGTAGCTTCTGCTTGGCTTCTCCAATGTTGACAGACCCAGGTGGGTTTCCTGGATGGCGATTGGAAACAATCTGATGGACCTTCTAGTTTTTTCAACGATCTGAACCAATATTTTCAGAGCCATTGTGACAAATAAAAATGGCAGTGGCCCTTCTGCGAGATATCACTGCCCTTGCTGCCCAAGAGCCTCAAAGAGCCCACTTCTATGATCATGGCAGTGACCCACCAATAGCAGTTATTAAATAAGTTATTAAAACTTATTCTGTTCCAGTGGTTCTGCGTTAAATCTGCAGTACCACAAGAAAAGGCTGCATGTTGTTTAGATACTGTACATATTTCTCACTGAAGAAAAAAACTTTTATTTCAAATACATACTGCTTAATCTTGGATTTTCAATCAAGAGTAATTGCATAACCCCATGAGTGTATCCAGCCTGTGTTTTCTCTGCCCATTTGCCAGGCTGAAGAAATTACACATGGGGCTGACTTAGATGAGCAGACTTTCCTTTGCCCTCTGAAAAGAAAGAAACAGAAACAAAGACCACACTGTATGTCCAAAAGAGAAGCCAAAAGAAAAAAAAAGTTGCCGTTTATGTTAAACCTTTACAAAATAATACAATAAATGATTCAATAAATAGAAAAAAATTACAAAATTACAGGATTTTTTTTTAATACAGAAAAACAAAGAAATAACCTTCCCCCCACCCCCATTTCAATTAACTGACTAGCTGGCTCCAAAGTGGAGCTGTGCAACACACCAACATCTCCACCAACACTAAGGACTGAGAGGTGCTGAGCACAGGACACAGCCCCACGCGCACAGAAAGGAGAGCCGCCTGGACCCCTTGCCTCTTCATATAAGACATATA
>JAEANM010001513.1:0-27599 GCA_017656035.1 Myanophis thanlyinensis
TGGGGAGGAGGACTGTGATGGTGGGGTTAGGGTCGCAATGGTTTTGCGGCTCCCAGGTTTTTTTTTTCCTTCGGAAATGGGTCCAAGTAGCTCTTTATGTCTTAAAGGTTGCAGACCCCTGATCTAGACAGGAATCACCATTCCTGTTCTGGTATACACTGTGTCTCATATCATGCCTGAAATCCTGGAAGTGGTGCTGCTATCTCAATCACTTTCAATTCAGTGGTTTTGTCTGAGAATCTAAAGGTGTAGCATAATGAAATCAGTGATGGCATAATTAATCAGGATACGTTCATATTGTCTTATAATTGCTGGATTTACTTTATATTTGGGATGCTCATATGATACAGAGCCATTGAAGAATTTAATTTTTGCCCATGGTGATATGAAATAACCCAAGCTTCATCTCTTAGCTCATAAACACTTCAGTGAAATGCATTTAGAACTGGATGTGTTTCAGGAACAATTCCATTAGAGATGTTTCTTTTACATCAAATCATGTTTAGTGTGTAGGTAAAAGTCACCCCTAGAAAACATGAGAGCTATATTCACTACCAAACCTATGGGTTGCCCCACTCCTGCAATACCTGTGAACTTTTTAAAGTACCCTTGAAGAAAACATTCAGAGCAAACTGAATTGACCACGAATGGTGACCAGGGAGAAATAAGATAGGGACCAGTGGCCCAGTAAACCAAATTATTTATATTCACTGGTCATATCTCAATGCCAACCTAGTAGGAAGATAGAAACAATAATAAGAATGCTCAGATGGGTTTATTTCAATGTCATGCAGTAATTCCACGGTCTCTGCCTTTTTCTTAGTCTTATATTTGAAATGTAGAAGGCCAAAACTATATGCTGTAAGCTATGGTTCTGCTTTCACTCAGGGCTGCTCAGAAAACTCTTAGTGCTTTGCTGGCAGTTCAATATCACAAAATAGTGTTTTGTCATTTGAAAAGAAAAGAAAAGAAAAGGAAAAAGAAAATAAAAATATTTTTTATCCTCAAAGTGATTTGGTTACTTTAAGTGGGCCAAATTTTGGCTACAAAATCAGAAGCCTTTTTTAATGTTTATTTATTTCTTGGATTTATATTATTTCCTTCAAGAATTCAAAATGATGTATCTTGCATACCTTTTTCCTATTTTGTCACACAAAATAGGTGGTAGGTTGGGCTGAGAAAGACTGAGCCCAAATCATCCAATGATCTTCCATAGTTAAGTCTGGATTTGAATGTGAGTCTTCAGTTTCTAGATCAAATTCATAACCATCATGTTTCACTGGCTTTAACTAATATGCAGTTACTCATTTTCAACTAATATTATACAACTTAGTTTATTATATATCAATTTAGATGTGAATGTATGTGGAAGTAATGTGCATTAGAAATGACTGATCCAGTTGTCATCCCTTTTCTCTATGACTTCCACCACCACCACCATCATTATCATCATCCCCATCAAATCAGTTATCAAAGATTTTTTTTAATTGGATAGAATAACTGCACATTCTTCAGCCTTGCCTCTGAACTATTAATGCTACTCTATGACAATATTAAGAACTCTATCAGTTAAAATATAGTGGAGTTTCCAAGGTTATTCTTCACTCAAATTGCCAATGAGAAAGCCAATTAGCAATTGCGCAAGTTCCTTCTGATCGCCATCTTTGTTGACTGGATGGCTATTGGAACTTGCACAATTTTTTTCATTCATTCACTTTGTTGAAAAGCATCCAGCTGGCAAGGAGGAGGGATAAAGTGTGAAGTTAGCTTGAAGTCCCTACACAATTGTGTTATGGCTAGGGTTGATTTCCATTAAGTTCCCAAGAGTAGGCTGCCAGACTGGGGAGATTCCTGAATTATAGGCAGAACATAATAAAGTAGTTAGCTTTAGTAAAACTCTGCAAGTGTGGGTTTTCTTGTTTGCACCTGATACATATTTGATAAGGAAGGCAAATGGAAAGTGACAGATAAAGGGAAGATTTCTCACCTAGTCAATTGTTTATTAGCACTTAAGAGACAAATACTTGTGTTTAAGGCATAAAGGGAATTTTCTCTCTCTCATTATCTTTTGTGTTTCCTTCCAACAGGATGTAGTTAGGGTAGAAGTGTCCTCTGGCATATTTTAAATAAATATTAAAATACTATGAATGCTTATTAGCATTCATTGATAACTGGGCTAAGCCCATACTCTGCATCCAAGACAACTATCTTATGAGAATTTTCATTTTACGTTCCAGAATGTATTATTCAATATCATGTCATTATCTTGCTTATGTTCAGGAACCCAACTCTTAAAATATTTTTTTTCTAAATTTGAATCTCTAACAGCTACACTCTGAGGAAAGTAATTTTTTATGCTAGCACATTATTATAATGGCTATAATGTTCGGTCATCATAAAGAACATTCTCTATGATTTTATTACCAATCTGCAGGTGAAAGATTCTAGATTCATTTACCTTTTTCTAAGTTTGCTGGCCATTTGCCTTATTTTTCTCACCCCTTGTATTTAATTCATCAAACTTCTTCACTGTTCTTGCCTTGAGAGACAACTAGACTTCCAGTGACTCAGGAATAGGATACATGTTTCTTCAAGATAATTAGGTTGGTATAAATTGTCTACAGGTCAAGAGCCCTGAGACACTCTTAAATATGGCCTAATGTCAAACAGCATTCACATGTTCCTTATATACTGTATATATTGCGTGTTATTTCCTTTGTTTTAGAGCTGGCATTTTAAAGAAGGCTAAGTATGTGGAGAATTTTATTTGGTGGGAGACATAAAACCTAAAATACCATTACAGTTCTACTGAAAAAATAATTAATATTCTCAGTTATTCTGAGAAACATATTTTGAAAAAAGTGAGAGATGTAATAGGTTGCATTTATTTCTTCATTTAGTCATTAATCATCTCCCACTTTGATTTTTTTGAAAAAGGCTTGAAGTTATGCCCAAGTTAATCTTGTTAAGAAAAATATCTCAAAAGCTAGGTAGTTGGAGTTGTTATTGCATCAGTGCTTATTGTAGAAAAAGTTTTTCTTCAGGAGACCCAGATCCTAAGGAATTTCAAACTTTGTGACTTTAATTTGTGACCAAATAGACAAATAATTATTGTATTATTGATTCAGACTGACGTATTACCCAGCGCTTGGTTGAACATTTTCTTAAAAAATTTCAAATCTCATCTAGTAATGTGTCCTTCCTTCCTTCCTATACACTTGTTGCCACTGATTCTTAGATCAAGATTAAATTTGCACATTAACAGTTTAGAGAAAAAATAACATAAAATTGATTGGTTGTATCATTTTGTCCATATGGTTCAGTAGAAAGAAATAATTGCTACCAATCTTGATCCTGGGAGATTTTCTATCATGTCCCAAATATGAGTTCCAGCATAATTCTCTTGTCTTCTCTTGTTATTATGCAAGGAGACTGAGGATTCATTCTGAAGAAGTGTCTCATATTTCAGCATAACCCATTATTTCTCCTTTGCAAAGGGGGGGGGGGTAAACCTGTGAAGTCCTTTTCCTCAGTTTCTGATGCTTCATCCAAGGCCCAGAAATAATATCAATGGAGATATTATGGAATTTATCCTGAAACTCCAAATAAAAGACCTTATTTTAATAGGCTTGGTTCTTTCCATCACATCCCTTCTTATCTCTATCCTCTCCAGCTTTCTTCTAGGGGTCTTCTTGATACTGTTGCTCCTTCAAGCATTTCCTATGGCCATCTCAAGGATGTTGAGAATGAACAGTTTTGCCTCTAGACTTTCTCTTTTAGGAAAGCAATCACCCTGAGCTTGCAGCATGTGTACTTCTTGTCATCTTTATGGAGGAAAACAAACATGGCATATCCCTGAAAAATCATGACAGCATTTTCTGCTGTCTTCAAACTCATCAGATTAATGAAAAAATAAAAACAAACCATCATCTCATGATTCCTCATACGCTGATGCATAACATTCATCTGAAGAGGTATCTGCTATTGATTTTCCAGAGAAGGAAAAAGAGATTGTTGCTTTTGTGGTTGTGAATTTTCCTATTGAGTTTTCTTTCCAAACTTCTCTTTGTTCAGCTTATTTTCTGAATTATTTGTACAATAACTACAAGAGTACAAGGGAAAATAAGATCAATGAAACTTTCACATGGAAATTCCAAAAATTCGAGTGAAAAAAATCCAAGTTCTTGGAATGATTTTTTTAAAAATTTACATTGGGATGGAATAGCTCTTGCTGGAGGAGGAAATGTACATTTTAGTCTTTAGATTTATATGCAATTGCCTGATATTTTTTATTGTGAGAAATTGTGAGAAATCATTAGCTAACTTGACAAACTATAGCAACAAGTTATAAAGAAAGAAATGCAATCAATCATTAATTTGTATTGCCTGGTTAGAGGATTCAGTAATAAATATGTAGTTTCACTGAACAGATAATCTTTTAGAAATGTTGATTGCATATAATCCACAAATAATGTACCACCTGGATGGTTTTGGTTAAAAGAAAAAAATGTTATTGCAGACCATCTGTTTTGCAGATGCACAATAAATATATAATACCTGATAGTCAAATGTTCATTGGAGACTATTTTTTCCTGTCTATTTTTACTAAAATATATGTCAGAACACATGCTGTATATTGTGTATGTCTAGTCCCTCTAGTTATGAAGACACAATGATGGGAAGCCCAACCCAACTTGAAAAATTATGTTACTAATGATGGTATAATATAATTACTCTTGATCTTTACAACATTGGTTTCTTAATCTGAGCTAATTTGTTGGGCTGATATGTGATATATTATATTCCTATATGAACTAGGAATTGGTCTGTCTGAGATATTTAATCACATTTTTGACACAGGCTAAAGCCTTTTCTTATCTGACCAGTGTCTTGGTTGTGGTCCTATTCTTCAAGGCCATTCCCTATGCCCTGTACACAGTCCCAGAATGGAAGAACTTGGGGTTATCCCTGATGCATGGTTTGAATGAGCTCATAATTATGGCTTGGGAAGATTATGCATATAGGAACTCTCTGTGATTGTGGATCTTCTAGGGTTCCCTGGTATATAAAATTGTTCCAGGAGATGAAACAACATAGAGATGATATCTCCGGCTCTGGATGGGGTAAAGCTATACCAGACAGAATTAATGCATAATTTTGGGATCTCCCTGGATCTGCAGTTCCTGTTAGAAGAGCTGATGGTAGCTTGGATCACAAAACATGTTCCAAATTTACCTTGTGTGCCAATTATGCCATTTCTAGATTGGGAGCCTTATTCATGATCAATCATGGTTTGGTCACATCTTATTGGTTGATAATAATACATTCTGCATGGCATTTGCCTTTAAGACTATTCAGAAGCTGCAGCTAGTTCAGAATGTAATCATGAAGACAGTTCTAGATGTCCTATCATGGTTGTCCTGAGCTAGATGGTTGTCCTGAGTGCTGTTACATGAGCTGCACTAGCTCCCATTTACTTTCTTGGTACAGTTCAATATGCTCTTTATCACTTTTAAATCCTTAAATGGCACAGAGCCAGGTTATTTATAGGATTGCTTCTTCTTGAACCTATTTTACTAGGTCAATTAGTAGGCATATTCAAGGTCATTTCCTTTGGATGCTATTATCTCCATAGCTGCCTTAGACATTTGCAATAGCCATCTCGACAGTTAGCTTTTTGGCCTAAGATAGAATAGTCAGACATTTGTTCTGGTACCTGGTGAGTAGAGTTTTTTAATTAGTTGTTTTGAGCCACCTAGGATCACTATATAAGATAGGTGGCCACATCAGATATGTGGACAAAGAAACAAACAAATTCAACCATCCAAGTCTAGATTCAGATCTCACATTTCTGGTAATCTTCTAGCCAAATGCTAATAAGATTCAGCCCTTTTTGAGTTCAGTCAGAGTTAGGTAATTGTTATCATCTTAACTGGGCACATATTATTAGAAAATAATGTGCGAAAAAATTCAGATGCTAAACTATGATGTATACAAATATGTGTATATTACTGTAGTAAAACGAAGTGTTATTTGAACCTCACTCAAAAAAAGTCACCATCTAAACCTGTGAACTTGATAAAACACCAACATTTTGTGAGGAGGCACCACTGCATTTATAATGACTTACAGTAAAAATGTTTTTGAATTGGGTAGTCACTTTTATACAGGTTTATGATATATGTGAGATATGTCCTAGTATCATAGATTGGGGCAGAATTATTGTCTTTAAGAATATGTGAAACCTTTCTTCCTTTATCTTGACAATTATCTTTAGATTCGGGATAATGTCAGGGTTCCACACAACATCAGCAATGCAATCAGAACTCCAAACAGACAAAGTCCAAGGAATAAGATTTTATTGAAGACATTGTTCTGGTACGGTCTGTAGAAATTCCGAATCTAAAGATTCCCAGGCTTTCTCCACCCAAGTAAAACTGAAAGTTCCACCCCACTAATTATCTCATGTTAATTCCCCATCAACCATTTCAAAAAGAGATGGTCTCTTAGGACACTTCCCCTCAAAGGTGTGAAGCTGCTAGGGAAAGTTCTCATGAGAACTAAACTTAAAGGAATGAAAACAAGATAACAATTCCAAGTTGCCGCTTCCAGTTCCCCCTTCGTCCTCTCAATGACCTTGTAAGAGAAAAAGAGTAAATGTGTCAAGATCTACATGGCCCTGAATTTTATTATATAAAATGGCCAATATACTACAGTAGAAACCCTCCCCCCAACAAAATGTCCTTTTGGATCTTGACATGAAGAATTCCTTTTTAAAAAAATAAATAAATAAAGTTGACCAGGTATTTTTATAATTACCCAAGGTGTCCTTAATGTACAAATCACAACATTTCATTGCAACTCAGTCAAATTTTCATGGAGTTATTCCCAAATAACTATATACTGAATAGTACACAACAGAATAAGATCCCATTATGTTCAATAGGCCTTACTTGTTTGAAAGTGTGTTGATTGTGGCTCAAATACATTAACTTTAAAAGCTTGTCTACTTCTTTGCTCTGCACTTTGGCTTTTATGAGGCCAATAATTCTAATGGAGTTTATCCTCATTTCCCATCCATTAGTGTTTGTCATTTCTAATAGTCATTGTATTTAGTTTCTGTTAAGTTTAGCCAATATTTCTCCACCTGATCATTGCAAACATTATTCTGAGACTGATAGAAACTTTCCCCCTTTCTCCTTTGAGAGAATCATGGGGATGATAATGATGATTCTAGTTTTGTTCAACTGAATTTGAGATTATTTTTCTTCTAGTCCAAGTACAGTAAGAAGGAAATGAATGCTACAGTCCATCTTGTAGAATCTTGACAAAATTTCTGCTTTAGTAAAAATCTTAAACCCCCCCACTGAAATTGATTTTATCTGACTTATTTATCAGATAGGCAATCTGATCTAATTAAGCTCTGCAGCCACTGGATTTCAAATTTGAGAAGGTGATTGAAAATTGTAACGACATTTATGTGCAGTGCTATTCTTGTCTCTCTTGTGACAGTTCCTTTGCCCACTTACTTTATAGAACTCCATCTGGTCCTCATAATTCTTTTTTGATACTGCACCTCTGGATTAATGTTAATTGGCCTCTGCACTTCATAACAATTACATTATTGCTTTCACCATCACAACCAGGTCAGATGCTTTTTATCTTATGCAATCACTGCATAATATTACTGGTCATGTGGCAATCTTTCAGTAATGTTATTGAAACATTTTTTTCTTCATTATTCAGTTGTTAAAAATATATTAATATAAATATTTGCATATTACCTATATGTATATGTCTTAATATTTTTGCTACTTTATTTTATTCCTATTACATAACATAGTAAAGGAAGAAAAGGAGAAAGCATTAAAATCCTTCCTTCCTTCCTTCCTTCCTTCCTTCCTATCATCTCTATCCTTTCTATCTCTATCATTTCTATCTCAATAACTAGCATCTACTGTATATTTATATCTATCTCTGGAAGCTTTAACAAACCACTATAGAAGCATTTTTGCAATCCAGAATTTTATGTCCCATTTCTCTCCAACCATTCTGGCTTATACCTTTAGCTAAATTTCAAGTTCAATAGCCCCAAAGTGCCTAATGAATCAATAAATTGCAATACAATATTCAGTATCTTTGCATTTTATTTCTTGTCCGAAACCATATGTCAGTTCTATGAAAATTAGATCAAATTAAAAAATTACAGCAAGACCAAATTGCATATATCAGAGTCTCTGCAGTATAAAAAGGCTGAGATACTTCTTAAAAATACACTGAAGTGTCCAATATATATGAACAGGATTTTTTTGATGAATTAATCTGATCTTAAAATAATAAGCTATTTAACCTTTATTAAAATGCAAAACACTGGATTTTTCCAATAGGTTTTCCAACTCTCCCTAACAATTTTTTTTGTAGAAGTTCAATATATGTCTTCAGCTATGTGTCAAAATAAATTATAGAAATAATTTTAGTGCTTTTAATGCTTTCCAGTATGGTAAGTAATATAAGAAGTTTCAGAAAGTACAAGTTTGTCTGGTCCAGATTAAAACAATCAAATACTATTTTAGTTGAATATATTCCCATTCATCACTTTTAGACATTCTGAATTCTTTCAATGTATCCATTTTTTGAAGTGATAGTTAATGATAAGCCAATCTGCAGCACTAATACCATTATTTTATCCCATACTCCAAAAAGCATTTACCTGTGCTTTTTAAATTGGAATATTCCAAATAATAAACATTCACTCCCCAATTTTCCCTGTATGTCTTGTGATCTTTCACGTTGGAAAAACAATTGCATGTTGATTGAAACAACAATCAAGTTCCTGGAAGCTACCAGAATGTTAAGCAATAAATTTCAAGCAGCGCCCATAATATAAACTCAATGCCAAAGCTCAAGATCCAAAAAAATTCAATTCCATCTCCATATGCAACTCATATTAGATAGATACAGAAAGACTGAAGGCTTGTCCATCCCATATTTTGCAAAAAATTATCTATTTGTTGTCTCAGAGAAATAACACATCTCTTAGAATTATAATTCAAAATATTGGTGCAATTGAAGTACAGTTCAAATGTTGGTTATCACCTATAAAGCCCTCCATAGCACAAGGCCTGCTTACCTTGATAAATATCAACAAAGCCCAAATTGCCAAATGGAAAAATAATTTTATGTTCAATTCCTGGCAGGTTTACCCCCAAAATATTGCTTCATTGCATAATGAAAGAGGCCAACCAAATTGAATATAATAGAAGAACAAAGGTATCTTTCGTAAATTTCTCAAAATGAGTGAAAAAAAATCCAGTGATAATTTTATTTGAAAGATTAAATCATCAAATTTTATCTGCCTAATAAAAACCAAGAGAAATCCATGTTTTAAATCAAAACATGTTTCAAAAATTAATTTGCAATATATCAAAGGCTTTTTCTAGCTTCTAACAAAGCTATAATTTCTGAGCTCTCTTTTAAAATACCAGTCAACAACTTATATTATCTGAAGCTTGTCCCCTTTTGTAAAGCCAGATGGTTCAGAATGAATTATCAGGGGTAATGTAGTTTGCAATCTCTGTTGCTGTCAAATGTTAGCAACTACATTTAGCAAAGAAATCTGCCAATAGCTTAAATACACCACTAAATCCTTATTCACCTTTGGTATTATTTTTATAAAAGCTTCATGAAAAGAAGAAACAAAAATCCATTCAGGAAGATATCATTATATACCTCCAGCAGTATTAGAACAAAAAATTCTATGTATATCTTACAGTTGTCCTATAATTAATAAAAAAACTCTATCAATCCAAGAAAACTTTTTTTTGTAGAATGAAACATATGTCTTATTGTATGGGAAAGTCTTTGCTGTTTTCATGGATTTAACACTTTTTTACTTTTTTCTTTAATGATAGAAAGAAGCCAAATTGCTTCAGCCAAATTGGCAATATGAGATTATGAAATCTTCGTAAGAATTATTTTACCGAAAAATGCTTTATTATCAGGACACATTAGGCCAGCACTAAACATTTAAACATAAAAATGGGAAATGTTGACTTCCTGAATTGAAGTCATTATATGTCCTAAGAGGCTTTAAGTATAAAAATAATACATTTTTGTTATAGTTTCAATCTAGAAGCCAGCATTTTAGAAGCCAAGATATTTGATCTTTATTAAGCCAGCATTCTGCTTTATCCAGGTTCTGCAGAATTAAAAAAAAGAGAATGAACTGGATAGAATTACAAAATACAAAGACTTACAAATAGAGGAAAAATGACTGTGGTAAAAAAAAACCGATTGTGGTAAAAGAAAGAAAAGATAGTACTAATAGTACTAATAACTTGAGTGATTATTATTTAACTCAGTAATATTTGAATTAATTTTGATGAACATTCTTTGATCTGGCCAACTATTTGTTATTTGTTCAAAATTCATTTAAAAATCTCTAGCGATATGGTAATTATCTGATCCATCTTTAAACAAAAGTATGAACAAAGTATGAGTTTGACAGGGATGTCAAACTCAAGGCCTAGGGCCAGATCCAGCCCATGAGGAAACGGCGAAGGACTGGCTTATGGTGCTTCTGCCAGTGAAAACACTCTCCCAAGCTCTGTTTTCACTGACAGCAGGTTGCAGGAGGCTATGCAGAGTGCTCAGGCCACCACATGTGTCCCTGACACGAGTGACGTGGAACTGGTCATGCCCACCCTGACCACACCCACCCTGGCCATGCCTAACTTGACCATGCCCAAGTTAGCCCCCCCAAGGTCAAACACAACCTGATGTGGCCCTCAATGAAATTGTGTTTGACACACCTGATGAATGATAATAATTGGGTTGGACCATAATAATTTTGTTAGTGTTTTTTCAAAGTTTACTCAATGTTCAAAATCTAGTCAACAATATTAAAAAAAGTCTTCAGGATGAAATATTTTAGAAATATATTAAGCAAAATTACTACATTCCAAATTGATTTTAATTAGCATAAATGTCCAGCTAACATTTATCAAGCTACCTCCTTGATAAGAAATTCTTCTCATAAGGTTTTTTGGGGGAAAAAGAAGACAAAAGAAAAGAATAAAGTTCAATCAACTGAGCATTCTTTCTTAGTAACTGAAATTCACTTTCAAAAATTCAAAAGAAAAAAAAATTATGAATATGAAAAAGTTAAATAATCATTTATTTTATATTAATGACATTTGAATACATACCTGGCCCATGAATCTTTTTGTATTTCAAATTACTGTCTGCTCTTTAAACTCAGAAAGTCACATTTTATGTAAGTGATATACTTGTCCATGTTGAGATATAATGCATAAGATATAAGTTGAGATATTGGGAGAATTGGGTACAATTAGTAGCAGTATTAGGTTTTTTTCCTGAATAACCTTTATGTTTATATTACTAAGTATCACAATATGTTTTAAGAAAGAAACTGGAGCAAATTCTACTGTACATGTAATATATCAAAAATTTAACTAATCAATAGACCTGAATGGAAGTCAAGAGCATGCATCTAGACAAGGCAGTTTTCCAGAAAGTTTTATTTTTTTCTAGTCCCTCTCCTCCCCCCCCCCCATCTTAGTTTATTTTTAATTGCTTATGAATTGGTTCAGGATGGGTGGATGTACTGTAGCGTACTTATCTGTACACTGTTCAGTGAAATCTTTGCCACAAATGAATCACAAACTTTTCTTTTTACTACAACTTCTAGTTTCATCTTCCACTTTTCACTCACTTCTTCACACTGTGAATAGATTAGTTCCACCATGCTTTGGAATACATAGTTTAATTGTCATTGCTTAAGAGTGAATATTTATTGTAGCAGTTTTATTTATTCCAAATCTCTTTGGGATGCTGAGGCATTATTCTTCTACTCTGATTAAACAGTTCTGTCTTGTGGGAATATAATGAGCATATTATGCCCTATTAGATTTTAAAAAGCCTTTTTCTTAGCTACATAGAAAGATACAATGACATTATATTGAGAGAACTGGGTGCATCTGGTAGCACTATTGGTTTTCCCCTAATAGCTTCTACATTTATATTATGGAGTATAATAATAGATGTGTTTAGGATGAAAATAGGAATCAGTTCAAGAGTAGAATATATCATGTTTTGACAGTGGTGGGATTCAAGTTTTTTTTTTACTACCGGTTCTGTGAGTGTGGCTTGGTGGGGTTGGCTGGGTGGATTAACCCTGTAAAGTGGAAAAAATGAGATTTCTTCTAACAACTGATTCTAGTGAATAGGCTAGAACTGGTTGAATTTCACCTCTGGTTTCTGAATCACCAAAGATTTAAACTAATCAATAGATCTGAGCAGTCAAGACCACAGCAGATAGATCCCCAGAGAGATGGAGGTCAATTTTCATACAATTTCTCCAGATTTGCTATAACTTGATTTCTTTTGAATCCTCTGGCTTTTATAAGATTGTTGTTCAGACTAGTCCAAGTGACACTAAAGATGTTGACAACCTGCGTTTCAAGATGTTAGTTCAGCATGATCCCATATCTAAATTATGCATCTATTCTTTAATTCCATGTGTTCAGTTCTTAACATATTTTCATGAAACTGATTCAGAATTACACATAGTTCACACAATAAATGAAAAGTATAATCATAACTATTCTTGATTGAAAAAGTACTTTCATACAAAATATTACTGTCGAAGCAAAAGAGAGAGAAGGAGGGTTGACTTAAAATACTCACTGGAAACTTTGATCCACAGTGAAAATCCAATTAGTATTTCTTAATGGTCCTACCTTTAAAACCATGTTGGGCACATACTATAAAATAAGCACTTCCTTGGGTCTTTTAATATCTGAAAATCTGGTATTATATCTGGTGCCTCAGCAGATGGCAGCACTTACTTGAACTTGACTGATCTTAGAAGTTAAAAGCTGGTCCCAATTACTACTTTAATGGAAGACTGCCTCGAAAATTGGGGAAAAAATCCTTAAAGAAGATAATGGTAAACCACCTCTATAACACTGCCAAGAAATTGCATTGTTTCATTCATTAGAATCAAGTTCAATTCGAGAGCATCTTCTATTTTATATCTCTTCTCCCTTATAATTGTTTGTATTGATTTTATTACAATCCTTGGAAGCTGCCCAAAGAAACTAAAAGAGTAGATGACATTTACATTTCCTAAATAAATGTTTGTTTTATACATGATAGCAATAGTCCATCCCATTTTCTGAATGTATAGATTGTGCTGCATGCTAGTTCCAATAGAAAAAGATAGGACCAATGCTAGAATTCCTAAAGAAGAACCATTATCCTCATTGGTTAAAATATTTGGTTTATATATATCTGGAGAGATTCTGTTACCATATTCTTCTCCCCCTTCCCACGCCATATCACCAAGCCATCTTCACTATAAGTTAGGTAGGAATCCATTTTTATTAAATCTGCTTCTAAAAATTTAAAACAATTTGTAGTTAAACTGGATGACTAAAAACAAAACAATAATGAACAAACAGGCACAAATACAATCTTTCTTCCTAACAAGTATTAGCCATCCAATACTTGCTTACAATTTAAGAATTTTTTCACAGTAGATAGTATAACGTATCAGAGTTTAGTAAATAATAAAAACATACATTTCCTTTCCACAATCAGTATACCATTCTTTTAAATTAATTTACGTTTTTTTTTCTTTTCAAGCCAGTGTTCAATGACAAGCTAGGGATAGCTTGTAAGAAGTAAGAAAGATAGATGTTACATATTATAGCTGTAATATTATCCAATTTTAATAATATTATATCACTTTCTAATAAGTGACAAAGAACTACCCACTTAATGTGGTCTGTTATCACAGATTCTTGATCTAATTATCTTTTGATTCTTTAATCCTGAACTCATATTTTTTTTATCTTTTTACACCAAGGATGCATTACCCATATCATCTTTTAGATCCTCCAAATCTTATCCTTAGAGTCAATATTGTTGTCAGATTAAAACTTGTAATATTGGAGAAGAGAAAAAACATTCTTCTTGTTCTTTTTGTTCTAATTCTGGCATTAACATGCTCCATCTTTGCTTTTTTGCTCAATGGTCAGTCTCACAATTAAAAAAAACTGTCTAAAATGAATAGCTTTCTAATAAATATGGCTCTTTTGATCTATACAAACAAAAAGAAATCTAAGTTTCAAAAATACAATCTGAATGAGCAAAAATATTTAATTATAAAACTGAGGGACAGTATAGAATCTAGTGAAAACAAATATTAGATTGAACATGTGTATATCAGATCATGCATGAAAATAATCTTCTGTTTGTCTTCCTCATGTAGTTTTCTGATTTATCCTCAGTTGTTCTACCTTCTCTGTACAAATCCTATTTTCAGAAGAAATGTAAGTTATCTTTTCCTAATTTCACTGTCAATAGATTGGTGGAACAGATTAATTGGAGATCACCTTTAGTGTGGGCCTGATCTATTCAGTGTAAACATAAACCTAATCAGCCATTATTTAATTATTTTAATTGATTTTAACTGTATTCTGTATTTTTGTTTTTATTGGCTGTAAACCACCCCGAGTCCTGAGGGCGAGGGGGCGGTATATAAATTAAATAAATAAACCAGTGGAAACCACTTTCATTTCAAAATGCTGGCACAATTGATTTGCTTGGTGTATGATTAAGAAAAGTTACACTCTCATAATTAGTAGGATAATAATGGATACTATCATAGCATAATAGTAATTGGTACTGTTGAGAATTTAAAGCAGATATTATTCGTGATAACCTGTGAAGGACTAATTCTCTTATCACCTGTTTCTATGAAAAAAATATCCATGCAAAACTATTTCTGTAAAGAAATTTAATTTGTTCACAGATAATGTAGAATACAATGCTGCTAATTATTCAGATCATTATAACCATTGGTTATTAACCAAATGTGGGTAATTCACATAGGTTCAGTGGTGGGATTCAACCAATTTGCACCTATTTGCTAGAACTGGTTGTTAACTTTCTAAGCAGTTTGGAGAACTGCTGGTTCAGCTGGTCATTAGAGCAGAAAACAGGTTGTTAAATTATTTGAATGTCACCACTGGATAGGTCATATAAATGATCAGGTTACAGATTCTCTGGACTAGATGTATAACATATACCACAGCTTTCTAATTCTATTATAACTCTCTACTAAATAATTGAAAGATTCCAACATTATATAATTGGCACTGGAAGTGTTTATTCTTTTATTCCTCAAAATAAAAAATGGAGCTTTGTTTACAGCTTGGACATCGAAGTTCAGGTCTCATTTCAGTGTCATATATTTTTAAATCAGAAAAGATAATTAAATTTACTACAGCACTACAGCACAAAGCAGAAAAGAACATACCAGACCCCCATCATCAACAATAGCTCAGTGAGAGAGTGGACTGCTTCAAATACCTAGGCGTCCACATCTCACAAAACCTAACATGGACTCGACATATCAACACCATGGTGAGAAAGGCCCGACAATGCCTATACCACCTCAGATGACTGAAAGACTTTAGACTTCCCACAGCAGTGCTCTGAAACTTCTACTCCTGTATAGTAGAAAGCATCCTGATAGGCAACAACATCACCACATGGTTCGGAAACAGCATCATGCAGGACAGGCAAGCTCCACAGAGGGTAGTGCACATTGCAGAGCGCATCATCCATACCAAGCTCCCTGAACCGCACTCCATCTACAACAGACGATGCCAAACTACAGCCAGGGAATAATGAAGTATCCCAGCCACCCCAACAACAGACTGTTCACCATGATGTGGTCAGGAAAACGCCTCCGCTCCCTGAAAGCCAACACAGAAAGACTAAGGAGGAGCTACTTCCCATAGACAATATGGACCCTAAACCAAACCACAACAAACCCAGGAATATAAAGTATTCCTAATCTACCTCTCTTAACCACTTCCTAATTTATTCTCCCTCCCTGTCTATACTATCCCCTTGCCCTATAGTCACGAGTGGTCGCATACACATTTCACTGCATTTCATACTGTATATGTCTGTGTATGTGATGAATAAAATTTGAATTTGAAATTTGAATTTGAATTTGAATTTTCTTCACAAAATGAGGAGGCCAAATAGAGATGCCCCACAGAAAGGCCCACATTCCAATTCGTGATAATCAAAGAGGGAATGGTGTTGTCATCTTCTACAAAAAGTTCCTAAGTCTGAAAAAGATAAATGTTACATAGGAGCTTGCCCTTCCAGAGACCATTGTCTGAGAACTGTTCCTAAATACCACAGTTAGTTTCTTGCTATGTTAGAGAGCCCCCAATTACAATTAGTCTGATAAAATATAGGTTTTATTTTTCCTATGCTATTAACAACTTATATTTATATTTGTGTTTGTTATTCATTTATGAGGAGGCAATGATGCCATAAATCAATTGACTATATTTATGAAGATCAGGTTGGATTGATCTCTTATTTGAAACCAGAATAAATGTAACATACGCAGGTAACCTACTATTACTCCAAATTATATAGGTAGGATTAAGTTTTTAAAATAATAATTTGATTAAAGTTTGCAATTTATAACAGTACAAATTACTAAAAAAAGGATGAAATAAAATGTTAAAGTTAATTAAAAAGAATTTGTCCTGTGTGAAAATTATATATCGGGTCTTTTCCCGTGTAAGATTGAGAGTATCTTGGCAACTCTCAAACTTATACAGCAAAAGATCCGAACACACCTAGACTTACATACCTATACCCATGAAAATCTAAATATATATATATATATATGTCTAGGTGTGTTCAGGTCTTTTCCTGTGTAAGATTGAGAGTATCTTGGTGACGTTTCGGCGAGGTGCCACTCGCCATCCTCAGGCTGGTGTCTTCAGCTTCGTGCCAGTGTGAGCAAAGCTATATATGTCAAGCCCAAAAGGACATTTTAGACTGGGTTTTTTTTTTCCTGCTGCACAATATTAGCCATTGCTTCATATATTGTATGGGGCCTTTTAACTTTGACACATTTTTACTTATTTCTGCAAGGCCACTGGGTTGGAGGAGCGGGGATTGATGGAACTGATTTGGAGTTGTTATCTAGTTTACATTATTTCAGTAGAGTTCTCATGAGAAAGTTTCTCTGGGCTGTGAACACCTGCTATGGGAAGTCCTAGGTGAAACGCTGGGGCTTTCTTTGAAGGGATTGGTGAGAAATTAATGTGATCATTAGTGGGGTGGAACTTTCAGTTTTATTTGGGTGAGAAAGCCCAGGAATTTTAGATTCAGGATTTCTCCAGACCATACGAGAACAATGTCTTCAATAAAATCTTATTCTATGGACTTTTGTTTCTTTGGAATTCTGATTGCATTGCTGACGTTGTGTGGAACCCTGACACCAACTTGAGGTGATATTTCCTTATCAAATTGATTTCATCAGGATATTATTCAGATAATCATATGGTTTCCAAAGCTTGTTGGAATCATATTCTTCTTCCAAACTATATTTTTAGTCAGGAAAAAAGAAAAGGCAATTAATATGAGTAGAGGTGAAAGCAGTGGAGAAATGGCTTACATATAGAACGAGGGTGTGTTTGAACTTGGGGTGCCAGGTGGGTGTGGCTGGGGTGGGCATGGCCAACTTGACATCACTTGTGTCAGGGGCTCCTGTGGTGACCTGAGTGCTCTGTCAGCAAAAACGGGCTCTCAAGCTCCATTTTCAGCTGCAATGGCCTGCAATCATCTGCCAATGAAAACAGAGCTTAGGAAGGTTGCAAGCAGCCCACCTGAGCTCCGTTTTCACTGGCAGATGCCTTGCGGGCTAGTCCTTCATTATTTCCAGGGCAGCCGCATGGATCAGATCTAAGCATTCCACAGGCCAGACCTGGCCCCAAGGCCTTGAGTTTAACACCCCTGTAGAACATAAGCAATTTATGCAGAAGGGTTCAATTCAATTTCCTAGCACTTCCAGTAAAACAAAGGAAAAGCCCTGCCTATAATTTTGATGAGTCACTACTAGTCAATAGGCCAAGAAAACCAACTTCTGACTTAGGAAAGTATCCTATATATTTGAAGGTAACCTGAAGAGGATGAGGTCTCTCCTGTAAATCCTAATTCTTCTGTACTGTACAATAAACAGAAAGAGCCCCCAAATAATAATGCAATAAAAATGAGATGATGAAGGAGGAGGAGGAGGAGAATTTACTATTGCTATTTGTTATAGAAGAAAACAGTCACCCACAAAGACTGTGGCAATTTAAAGACAAATTAAGTCATGCTAGAATTGTAAAATTATTGCACAATTTTTCTGACAGGAGTGATTATCCCTTCCCACTGCACATTCTGACACCACATCCCACTCCACTTTTATAATGCAGGAACACAACACCAGCTGTCAAGCAGATTCTTTACCGTTGACAGGTGTAATATTCCCATCCTCCATTATGCATGTACACACATTGGACCCTTCCTGAACTGAAGGGGGAAAAAAGTGAAACAGACATTGAAAAGAATTTCTTAGATCAATTAGATTAGATTATATGTCATACCTAATTTATATACCCGCCTTTTGTGAAAGAAGAAATCTATGTTTATTGTCAGAGGTTCTTGTCAGAACCTGTCATAAGCATTGTTATAATATTATGCTGTCTAATATCATCTCTATGATTTTGACAAAACAAATATAAATGTTATTTAAAATCACCTGTCAAAGTTCAGCCATTTAACAAGGAAAAAAAGAAAGAACCCTTCTGCTGATTGTCATAGGAGTATATTAAATATTAGTACATCCAGGGGTGGAAAAAGAGCAAGAAATAATTGCATAACCTGCTCCCAATTGTAGGTCTTGAGTGAGTTTATGGTTATAATAATCAACCATCTGATACGTTAGATCCACAATATAGTATAACTACAAATTTTACTAGCCTTCAATTTATGTAGGTAGCACTTATATACTGCTGTTTCTTTAAAAAAAACACCACCCAATTGTATTTTTGTTGAGGTAATGAAAAGAACTTCTGAACTTCTGTATCACAGTTTATATCTCTGCTCAGTTTTTTAAAAAATATTGTTATTATTATTGCGGTAATTCACGAGCCATTGGAACCTATGATTCTTTTTAAAATAAGAATAGTTTGGAACTGTACGGTGACATGTTTGAGGTACTTTTCTACATGTTCTTGTACTTCTTTGGTTGAATAGGTTGAACTAGGTGACTAATTTTTATGGCATACATTTCTACCTCATGAATTCATGACTTCACAACAAAACCTTGGACATTCTATTTAAAAATGTTGAACTGAACTGTGTGAACAGTTTTTCTATTATAACCATGAGATCAGATCTTGCCCCAAAGTAATGACTATAGCTTATTACGCATGGCTTTATGGTACAATAGTTCATTTTATAATTAAAAGAATACCATATATATATTCCTTTTGATCCAGTGACTCTTGATGATATACGTATCTTAGATATATATATTTCAACCATCTCCATTCTTAAGGATTTTTCTACCCATTTTCATGAAAGGAACAATTTATGGCAAAATAATGTGCGTAAACTTTCTTTTTCACTCCTGCCTCCTTGATGGGTAAGTCTCAACTATAAAAATTCAAACTTTCATGATGCCTTCTGTTGGATACTTTGGCCACATTACAAGCTATTTCACATAGAAATGTAGTTGTTCAAGCACATTAGATATGAGGAAATCAAATTTCAACAAGCTTAAAGGAGTACTAGGTGAGATCAGGTGGACAGAAATCTTCATGCTTAACTAACCGAATACAAGAAATTTGGGAACTTCACAAAAATAAGATCTTGAATGTATCAGATACAATTCTAATAAGAAGGAAAACAGGATGAGTAGCCTAGGAAACCATTATGAATGCCTAAGAATTTTTTTTTGTTCATAACCTTATGAAGTAATCTTGCTTTTCTGTTTTCAGTATAAGACTATATAAATGTTTATTCTGTTTGATTTGTGAATTTTGATAGGTTTATGATATTTTATTGCCACAATAAATAATATAGGCCAGCAGAATTGAAGAAAACCCTTTTGTGTTGTTTTTTCATTCTGAAAATGACTTTCAAAAATTGCAGTTTCTATATCTTAATAGCACATATCTTGGATAAGTTTTATTTTATTTTAGTATTTATTTATTAAATTTATATCCTCCAGTTCCTATGAAGAGAACGTAAAGTGTATATAATTAATATTAGCTATGAGGTATAATTCTTGCTGTAGCAAAAACAGTGATGGAACAATATGGCAAAAAGAAAATTCTTATTCTGTAAGGCCTAGCAACTTGGTATTTAGCGTGATTGGAATTATTGTTACCAGACAAAACAGTTCCATATGATGTAAATTGCTACACCAATTCTTGATATTAATATTTCTGCAAAATAGGATGTTGGCGAATCAGTAGCTAATCCAAGCCGATCCTTTTAAATCAGTGTTTTTCAAACTTGGCAACTTTAAGATATATGGACCAACTCCCACATATCTTAAAGTTATCAAGTTTCAAAAACACTGATTTAAATTATACCATTTGGCAGCTCTAGTTATTCAGTTGAAGTGACGGAAAAAATGAAGATAGCTGGCTTTGCAGACTTTCAGCTTAAACTTCCTATGTGGGCAGCTAAATAACTCTTACATCTCCATATGCAAAGAAAACTTTTCTATAGCTTTTCTATAGAACTGTCCTCAGCAGTGCTTAAAAATAATCCTGAACATGCTTGCAATACCAGATGGAAATCAAAAGGCAAATAGGAATGCTACTTGGGAGATTGAGGGAGACAAAAGCTACTTGGGGTAGTGTTTTGAGCAAGCTTTAGAAGAAATCTGAGAAATTTAGGGTCATATAAAGGCATATTAAGAGCTTTGATGAACTAAAACTGGATAAAAAAAAAATGCAGGCCAGCAACATCTGCTTGATCTCTCCAGTGGAATACATTTCACTGAAAAAGATGGAAAAAAATATTGTTGCTGTTGTCAGGCAACAGGACAACATTATTTGATCTCTCCTTTTCTTATCATAAGAGAAGAAACATGCCAGTTTAAGATGATCTATAGTGAGATTTTAAAAAGGAAGTTCAAATACTACAGATTTTTAACTCTTACAGATGATATATTCTGTGCTAGTAATTTGATATATATGTATAGTTGCTATTAATGACCTACTAATCTAGGATTCAGGCACACGAAGAACATTTTGAGTCAGTGAATTCTGCAGAAATAATAAAACTAAATGTGAGATAATTAACACATGAATTCTAACCACTTCTTTGTTCTAATTTAGCATAACTTATCTCTCAGCAGGTTAATATTTTAAAAACATTCCATATTTCATAAGGATTAGCTCATGTTTAATCTGATGTTTAGTGTATTGTTTAATAATTAATCTAATGACTACATCAAATACAATAAGATAAAATAGAATAATATGGTGAAAACGTCATTCGAAGAAAAAGCCTGATATCTGCCATCTGGAATAAATACACAAAGAACAAAACTGGTAAGTATATTACAGGGTTTCTTGGTGTATATCTTGCTGTTATGAGGTGACAATAAAGCAAAATAATAGACCAGGTTTCTTTGGGTTGGATTCATAAAGATACAAGATGCCTTACATTCTTGATTCATGTAGAAGATAGTTGTTGCTTGGAGTACACATTATAATTCTGTTTCCATTAAACTTTTTTAAAAATATTTTTTATATTTTATTCAGAATAAAATTAAAATACAAAATACAAAACTAAATAAAAATCCAAAAGACAAAGCAATCAGAACATGTTATACACTTATTGCCTCTCTACTTGAATACTGATTAATATATTATAACATCCCCTTGTGAAACAGGTTCACCCCAAAATTTTAAACTGCTAAATCTATTAACAATTTATTGACTGGTCTTCTATATGTTATATTAGTGAGAAAGTAGTTAACAGGAAAAATAATACTAAAACAGAACAAGGATACTAGACTGATGTCTTATACTGCTTCTCAGCAATCAAGCTCAAATAAACCATATTTTTCCCAGTTGCCCATTACACATAAATGCTAGACACTACAATCTATCACTGGTTAAAACTAAGGCTTCAAAAATGCTATTTATTCCATTTTTCTGCAATCTCTGATAGCAGAGTATTTTTAACATAGGAGGAATGGTGTGTTCAGAGCTGTGTGCTTTCCTTCTGGAAAAATGGATAATGTACCCAATATTCATCTGTTTTCTTTTTTTTTTATAAAGCATAGGGGTAATGATGTTTTTATTACACTTACACTTAAGTCCTATTTTATGGTATTTTATATATATTTTTCTCTTGAGAGGAAAAATAATTAGCTTATGGTATACCCTGCCTGGTCTCAACATTTTAAAGATCAACAAAGTACAAATGTTTGAACATTGGCTTTTTTAAAACTTAGAAGCATGGGGTCCCCATTGCAAGGTAGGGATGTTAGGATCAGTAAAAATGTAGCCTGCATTATTGTCTGCATTTAGCTGGTTTTTTTAAATGGCTGTTGGGTTTTTTAAATGGCTAAAAAAATCTGTAGAAAACTCTATTTGGACATTTTGTATGATTCTTCCCTCATTTGCATAGCTGTTAAAGTACGTTGCCAAATATTTTTTTTTTAAAAAATGCAAATTGCCCTGCTTTATTCTTTGATCTGAAAATTTCCCTGATGCATGCTTCTCTGAAATAAATTTCCCTATTGCACAACCTTTTTTAACAAAAAAATCCCATCAGTACCACAGCTTTATGTACAGTATCATTTAGTAGGATTCTATTCAACCACATCTTTTTGAAGGTTGTTTTACTTGAGAAAAAATGTTATCTGGACTTCTGTTGATGTCAGCATCTGTCTACCCAGCAAGGCTAGAATGCCCAAATTTACTTTATATAATATCTGTGGAAAATTATTTGACACTCCTAGTGTAAATTTTCCAAGGAGAAGAGTTCCAAAGAATCCAGGTCAGGTTTTGTTTGGACCCAGTTGAGAGATAAGGTTCAAGAGCCTCTTGCTTTTGATTGATGGTTGACATTGGAATCTACTATGGAATTGGAATATCTGAAGTTGGATTTTGAATAATCAGGATAAGGAAGAGTATTGATGCCTTTGAACTTGGATGTCACAGAACTCTAGACAGTTCACAAAACAAACCAACCTATCACTGAACAAATCAACCAAGAGTTCTTCAAATCGAGTACACATGATCAGACTCAAATTATTATATTCCCCACACATTGATACAATATGTGAAGACCTAGCTGTCTAGAAAAGATGCTGGGAAAGGTGGAAGGAAAGAAAAAAAGAGGATGACCAGCAGCAAGGTGGATGGACTCAGTTACATTGGAAGATCTGAAAGACCAGGACAGGGAAAGATCATAATGGAGAAAATTTATCTACGTGGTTACTAGGATTCAATAATGAATTGATGGTACATAATTAATCAACCAATCAAAAGTTTCTACAGAAGCTCTGTTTTTCTCTCTGTTACATTGTGTGTCAGCTGCACCTTGCAGTCCTATACCAGGAGGTTCTAACACTCATGCCTTCTGACACTGTGACATGCTTTATGAGGGGCTGCCCTTGGGTTCATTTGGAATCTTCAAATGTACCAATCTTGTAGTTGGTACAGAACACAACTACACGGCTTCTTAATGGTATTAGCCTTCCACTACATGTACCACACTGCTTTGGGGACTGCATTGGTTGCCAGTGAGTTTCCAGGTACAGTTCAGTTGCTGGTTGTCACCTTTAAAGCTCTTAAGGTCCTGGGACTGAGTTACTGTCTTTTCCCAATTGTTTCTACCCAATTGGCAGGGTAGGCTCTGGGTCAACCAAGGAAGATGCCTTTTCTGCTGTAGGTCCTGCTCTATGGAACATTCACTCTCCAGATAACAAAATGGTCTTGATTCTGCTGTCTTTTTGAAAAGTCTTGAAGACCTAGCTGTGTATCTTGATCTGGCAACCCAAGCATGTATAAAGCCCCATTTACACCCCATGAAAAAACCATAATACCTCTTGGATGTTATTTGCATTTTCTTTTCTTTTTTGTATTATATTTTAACTTATTGATTTATGATTGTTCACTGTCCTGAAACTCTCTGGTTTGAGATGAGCATCTATACAAATTGAATGAATGAACGAACAAATGAAAGAATGAATGAATAAATGAATGAATTACAGTTATTACCGAGGGCCAAAGGTATAAAATTTCTCAGGAGCAGCAAAACATTCCATATGGTGATTTGAAATCTGACCTATCTTTGCTTTTGTTAGGCTAATAATTGATGTCACTGCCCAAGCCACTGAACTAAAAAGAAATAGAAAGTTATCGTAGGTTAGTTCCTATTTTAATGATCATTTTAGAGATAATGCAAAGTCATTTTGGAAGTGATTTCAGCAGTTCTCCCTAAATCTGGATCCTTCAGAGTAAGTTGGTAAAATAGTAGTGATTAGAAAGCAATATCTGGAGGGGCTCTGGTTGGGGAAGACTGAATTATAGTACAGAAAATAATTATGGCAAAGCAAAAAATGTACACATAGCACCACAGGTGAAAGAACACCTCTCCCCATGAATTTTATATAACAGATACTATGGTAGCAGAATTACTGTCAAACTAAATCTACTTGCTCCATTACCCTCTGTCTGAGCTTTTGTGGATGGGTAGGGGGTTTGAGGGGGTGGTGGTTATATCAGGTCTTTTGTCAAGAAAATTTGGTGCCACTTTGAAAACAGCTCTAGAAAACCATGTTCTTATAGCAAGATGAATGTTGGACAGTTGAACCAATTTCTGTCTCAGCTGCAGCAAAAGAGGAATAGCAAAACTTCCATTTTCAAGCATGATAGCTCTGTGGAGTTTGTTTTTCCATTTCATGAGAGCTCTTTATTCTCATTGTATGAACTTGGAACTCTGCTAGATTTCGCAGGCAACCTTACCAGCACTGAATTTAATCCATCCAGAGTATTTTTCATTAGTTTCACAATATTTGTTAAGTTGAAAGAGTTTTTCCCTGTCACACAAGCTGTTTTGATCATGATCTTTCCAGATAGTGGCCAGAAAGTTTAAAATAACTGCAGCCCACTCCTTTTCCTCCTTTCCCCTTTGCTCCACAATCCAGATGAAAAGTAAGTCAGTTGCTAAACATATGCGCCATGTTAATAATACATGAAATAATACATGAAAATGTATATGGGGAACAAAGAACATCCCTAGGTCTAGCTTTCTCTTCATTTCAAAACCTCAGATTCTTAAGAAAATAGCCAAATAAGACAGCAGATATTAGAAACATAGGGAAATAGGTTGGCATTCTTTATTCACAATACTTAATGTGCTTATCCTTATGAAGATATCCTAGCATTGGATCATAGTATTGGAGATATAAGAGGTAAGTCACTGGAGATTCTCATTTGAGACTAATATACAGAAATTAGCATAGCACCACAATCATTTTCAGAAAGAAAAAATGCATTATTCATGAGTTAATAACACAAAATTTAACTAAATACTAAATTAGATGGCTATGTAGCGGGCTTGAAAATATTACTTGAAGAGTACTTATCAAGTACTTTCTCATCAGATTGGAGAGACATATTAATGGGGTGCTACAAAGATCAGGCCTGGGTCCTCTAGCTTTCAGTATTTTCATTAATGACTTGAATGAAGAAGTGGAAGGAATATTTGTTAAATATGCAGATGACACAAAATTGAATGACTCCATTAATATCTTAGAAGATAGGAATAATGTTCAAAATGTTATTTATAGATTAGCAAATAGGCCAAAAGCAAAGAATGATATTCAACAGTTCTTCATTTAGGAAAAAAAATTCAAACACCTATGCATAGGAAGGGGGATACCTGTCTGTAATAGTTCTTGTGAAAAAGATTGGGAAATGTGACTGACTTGCAAATTGAACATAACTCAGCAGTGTCACCTCAACAACAATCAAATTGAGACCTTATCAACAGGGTGAGGTTCCCAAAGCAAAGACATAACTTGTTCTAGTTTATTTTTCTTTGGTTAGTACCCATCTCATGTTCTGGGCATCACATTTTAGGAAGCAAATTTTGGAAGATGTTCAGAGAAAACCAACAAGAATGATTTGGAGACTAAATCCTATGCAAAGAATTGAAGCAACTGCATGTTTTTAATCTTGACAAAAGACGAATATTGTTGGAATATGGTAGCCATTCTGAGAGTGAGACGGGTGGTATCTAAATGTGATAAATTAATTAAATGATAAATAAATAAAAATAAATAATGAAATGGCACTCTTTATTTGCTGGAAAGGATGTCCCTAGAATAAGATTAAGACTCATTCTTAAGGACCCTTTCTCCTTCAGGCTATTTAATTTCATTATTTAAGATATTGAATAATGGAATTAAGTAACAGAAATGCAGATTCTCACCGAACACTAGGAAAATAAAAACTCTTCTTACCAGTAAGAACAATTGAACAGTAAGAACAATTGAAGTAAAAGCAATTACTCAGAGAATGACAGATTCACTTTCATTGAAGATATTCAAGTGAGGGCTAGACAGCCACCTGTTGAGGAGGCTTTAATGTGCTTTCTGCATTTAATAAGGGTTGGACTTTATGGCCTAAATAGCCCCCTTCTTTCATGTTTCTATGATCTCCAAGCATTCATCAGGTTAGTGAGGAAATCTCCTTTAATCATATACTTATTCTGAAAAGTAATAACTTGCTTCACACACAGAAACAGATGCTAGAATTTGAGGAGGACACTGGCAGCAATCAGTCTCCCAGATTTTTTTAAAAAAGAAATCTACATCTGCTCCCCAGCTATTTCTGTGTCAAAGGGAAAGCTGTGGCTACCAAAAAGCCTGCTGTGTATTTCCTACCTCATTTGGTCCCTTTGGTTGTGATGGAAGATTGTGTAAATTATTCTTCTAGTTAACCTGTAGAGGTGGAATTCAAATAATGGCATTTTCTTGTTTTTTCAGATAGGAAAATGCCTTTTGCTTAAAAATAAAAACAATGAACTCATGGTGGTGTTGATTATATGGGACAGAATACAGAAAAAATATTTGGTCTACCTTTGAATAGAAAAGCTAAAATATAATTGTACGTATAACTGAAAAACATTGGAAGCCACTTTTTTGTATCCCTTTTCTTTCTATTTTTCTCAACTTTACTTTTTGTTTCTTGTACGTTTTGTCTTTGCTTTCCTTTTCTTCTCTCCCTTACTTTATATTCGTTTGTATTAGTTGTTTTAATTGTTTTTTTTAAGTAAAATTCATTTAAAAAAGGCAATTTTGGGCACAATAAAATAAAGATTTTGTAGACAATACATTTATGTGCCAGAAAGAAATACACTAATACTGTGAGATACTGTGACAGCTTTTGGTTTGTATGAAAGGATGGAGGTGACAGACTGTGACTCCTAATTTCTCAGGAAGATAAAGTAATATTTATAAAACAGCCCAATTAAAAAAAAGCACAGTATCAATCTGTCAATTGGGCCTGGAATCAACAGTAGGATTAGCTAGTTAGATACAGTGTGATTAAGGGAATACATTTTCCTGTATAGTTCCGTGTGCGTGTGTGTGTGTGTGTGTGTGTGTGTGTGGCTGGGAGGGAGGGGGGACGCCAGCGAGAAGCGACGACGCCCCCACCGCC
>JAEANM010001514.1:0-27597 GCA_017656035.1 Myanophis thanlyinensis
CAAAGACAGTATGCGCAATTGCATGTGCATGCTCAGCTGGAGGTAAGTTAGCCGATAACCTGTGTGCTCAGCAAGATTTGCCATCATGGCCATATGGGAAAAGGCTTTGGGTGCCTGGTCCCTACATCTCTCTCACATGGCAAATTCAATTGAAAGCAATGCACATGCAGCTAATGGCTCTGTTATATACTATACCAGTAATGGCGAACCTTTTACTTACCAAGTACATGCTTTGCGTGTGCTATCCACACTTGTGTGTGGCTCCTCCACATGCATGCAGCTTTTGCACGTGCAATGCACATGTGCTGCATGCAGGCATTCATGCACGCATGAGCAATTGTGTGTGCATGTGCAGGAGAGCTCCAAAGACCAACTGGATTTCCTGCTGCAATCACACGCATGTACAGTGGATGCCCAAAGACCAGCTGGGTCTCTGTCATCGTGCATGTGCAATAGCATGTGCGTGCTCAGCTGGAGATAAGTTGGCCGACAGCTTGTGTGCCCAGCAAGATGGTTCTGCGTGCCACCTGTGGCAGCCGTGACATAGGTTCGCCATTACGGTACTAAACAGGTGGTCCTCAACTTACGGTCATTCATTTAGTGATCATTCAAAGTCACAATGGCACTAAAATGATTTACAACTAGTCCTCACACCTTTGCAACATCACCATTTTCAACTTTCCCAGCTAGCTTCCAACAAAGAGTCAATGGGGAAGCTGGATTCACCTGACCATGTGATTTACTTAACAACTGCAATGATTTGCTTACAACTGGTAAAAAAGAGTTATAAAATTGGGCATGACTCATTTAACAACTGCCTTGCTTAGCAATTCTGGTTTCCATTGTGAATACAGTTTGAGTCTATTGGTAGCAGGACAAGGCAATGTACATTAAAAAGGGCTATTTATGTTGTCTGACTCTGTGACAGGAAGCTTATTCTGACGTATTGCCATTTGTACAGGTACAGACTATGTGAAAGTTGGCTCAATACCAGTAACTGTGAGAGGGATCTTGGAGTCTTAGTGAACAATCACTTGAATATGAGACAACAGTGTGTGGTATCAGCCAAAAAAAGGCAATACAATCCTAGGCTGCATTAATAGAGGGTTAGAATCAAAATCATGTATTAGTACAGCTTTACAAAACTTAGTATTCCATACTTGGAATACTGCATCCAATTTTGGTCACCACAATATAAAAAGGATCTCGAGACATTGTAAAGAGTGCAGAGAACACCAACAAAGATGATTAGGGGGCTGGAGGCTGAAACATATGGAGAATGGTTGCAGGAATTGCAGGGTTGCAATTGAATGGTTGCAGGGTATGTTTAATCTAGTGAAAAGAAGGCCTAGGGGAGATGATAGCAGTGTTCCAATATTTGAGGGGCTACCATGAAGATGAGGGAGTCAACCTGTTTTCCAAAGCACCAGAAGGCAAGATTGGATGGAACTAATCAAGGAAAGAAGCAACCTAGAACTAAGGAGAAATTTTCTAACAATGAGATTATTTAACTAGTGGAATGCCTGCCTTGAGAAATTGTGGGTGCCCCATCACTGGAGGCTTTTAAGAAGAGAGAGGTTAGCCATTTGTCTGAAATGGTATATGGTCTCCTGCTCGACTAGGAGGTTGGATTAGACGACCTCCAAGATCTCTTCCAACTCTGTTCTTTATTCTGTTTTCTAAAGGATCTCTAAAGTAGCCAAACAGATAGTGGAGAACCTTGGTGAAATCTGTTTACCTAACCTTCCTGCCACCCCTTCCCTTTTCTCTCCTGGGAAAATGCAACCCCCAGAAGTTCTGAGAACTTCTGAGAACTTCTGAGAACTGTGATCTCAATAAATGGCGACTGAGTGGTTTTTATAAAAAAAACCTGGCTAGCTCCATGTCTGCTTACTTCCTCAACTATGATAAATCCATGAGAGGAATAACTTAATGTGAGGTCATTGGCTGCAAAGGCATCCCTGCACTTGTAGCTATCACATGCACAACAAAATGTTTCACAACAGTGCACTTGTCCAGGATTCCAGTGTCATTATTTTCTATCCATCCCCCATTCATTCTAGTCTCCTTCTGTTGATAAGCTTGTTTTCCTCTTGCCCCTTTTTTTCCTGGAGGTTTATTTTGTACTCTTTATTCAACCCTGATCATCTCCAGAACCATTTACTCCAAATTGCAATTACTCATTAAATGAGATCAGAGGGGGATGCTATTCCTTGTCTCCAAGAAAGTTCTACATAGTCCCCACAGCAGGGACTTCTTAATGGTAGCATCCCTCTTATACATCAGTTTACCCTCATGTAGAACTACATGCCTTAACCAATAAAGTCAGCGTCCTTTAGTGATTGAAGCATTGGATTACTAATGGGAAATGTTGTTTTGAGTTCCATCTCAACCATGGAAAGTCATGCAGTGATTTTGAGTGAGCCATTCTGTCTCACTCATGGGAGAGAGGGGATAAAATGGAGGGAAATTCCCATATAAACTGCTTTGAACTCATTGAGGGCAAGCAGGATATATTTCATGGAATTGTATGGACCTTTGGATTTAAAAAAAAAACAAAAACCCGTCCTTCAGAGTGTACAGTGGAGAGCACATATAAACCTTCAACAAAATGCAGACAGTTGTGCAAAACCAGGAAAATGTCCAGCCTTCTGTAAGGAATTGCCAACAGAGCTTTCACTCAACCAAACAATGTGGCCCTCCATTTTCTTCCTCTTTCCTTTTTTCACATTTCTATTCCTCTTTCTGCTTCCTATATAAATATCCTTGACATGATTTGCATCGACAAAACAACAGCAACAAGGAAGGCCGAGCTGTTTGTGAAAACAATAACGTAAGCAGAATAGATCAGAAACTTCCAAACAATTGCTTTTTATTGTAACCAGTTTAACATTTTAATTCTCCCATAACTCAGAGTAATATTATACACACTATGTCATGCAATAAAATGTAGACATCATCTCTTTGCCTTTTATGTTCTGCTTTTTTCTAGACCAATTATATGCACATGGTTAGGCTCGCTTTAATTTAGATTGCTTTCTCAAAAGCCTTGGACCAGTTTATCCTGCCTGGTCCCAACCCACAGAAGAAATCTGCATGCCTTCTTCACCTACTGAACAGACCTTTTACCCAACTAGCTGTTTAGCTTGTCTTTGTGTTACCAAGCCAAGAGGTGGACAGAGGAAAAAAAGAAGATTGGCCTACTCACTTACATTCCATTCTCACCCCTCAATTAAGAGTAAACCTTGTTCCCTTTTCACAAAGGAGTGTATTGTATGAGATCAAGATAGAGGAAAAAATATTATGCGGAAAATGGGATGTGAATATAAATTCTGTAAATATTTTCTTTCAGTCACCACGTGTGATCCCAGGAAACAGATCCAGTTTCACTGTGGGGGAAGGCAATTCATTTTCCAGTTGCCACAGGTTTCTCTGAAACTAAATGTTTTATCCCTTCAGGGACTCTTTAGACATTCTTTAAACTCTGCTCAGAGTTGACAGCACACTTGAAGAAATGAAAAGAAAAAAAAGTGAGTGTGTTTTTAAAAATATGTGAGAATAGTTAATATACCATTCAATTTTGCCCCAATGAAAATTAGGGCACTGTCGTCCTAATTCCTCTATTTACAAGGAAGGTATACATTGATCATGGTAAATTCAGAATTTTTCAATGGAAGCACACCAGAAAATGGATGGGAAAAATTAGCAGCAAGGCCAGTAGCCCTGAATATGCTTGCCATAGTCCCAACTCACCTGAGTTTGTAACTACAAGACAATTTTTAGTTAAGGTCTGTTTATCCAGTTCAAAATTCTCTACTCTGAGTTTCCCAATGAACTTCTGTAAGAAATAGAAAAAATGTTTGAAAAAACAATCTGATATGTAGCATTATACAATTACAATAATTGCCTGGTTTGCTTTTAGTGCTCCAGCTCCAATTATGCAAGTGTGTTCTCCACCTGTTGTACATTAAATTGTCTATAATTAGAGCTTTTATCAAATTAAAAAGAAGGCTTACAAATGTTTCACTGGACATGTACTCTCATTCAGGTTCATAAAACTGATGCAATTGTAAGACATTTTAAAAATATAATAAAGAATGTGAAAGAAAAGCCACACAGGAGTATTTTATTGAGGATATACAAAAGTTTAATTATGAAATATTTTGTGCCCTCCACCCCAAATGAGCTGCTAGCCTTTAATTGGTTCCAGAAGTCACCCATTCTTGGAATAAGCCATTTGTACTTCAGAATGTATCAGCATCAGATCGCTCCTGGATATACTTGGAACAACCCATTCCAAGGTCAGAACATTTCTTGACATTTATTTACTCCTAATTTTGTTGTGTTTATGTGCATAGAAGTAGTCCTTGACTTACAATTGTTTGTTTAATAATGATTTGAAGTTACAACAGCTTTGGAAAAAGTGAGTCTATAGCCCTAATGTCACACGATCGCAACTCAGGTGCTTCACAATGGGTTCACATTTATGATGATTTGCAGCATTTTGCAATCACGTGATCACAACTTACAAACTTCCCAGCCAGCTTCCAATAAGCAAAGACAATTGGGGAAACAGGATTTGCTTAACAAAATGTGTAATTCATTTAGCAACCATGGGTTTTGGTAAATTACCACAATAAAAGTGATTGTAAAATTGGATCTGGTCATGTGATGGCTTGCTTAACAATCACATTACTTAGCAATGAAAATTCCAATCCTAACTGTGGTCATAATTCAAGGACCACTTATAGGAACACTAATGATGGCTATGTAAGTTGGACTTTGTAATATTGTAATATTTGCAATATAGGTTTTATAGAAGCCACATTTGGCCAACACTAAGCTAAAAAAAGTCCTGCATTATGCTATGCTGACTGGGGAAATCTAGGAGTTGAAATCCACACATCTTAACGTTGCCAAGGTTGAAAAACACTGATCTACATTCTGTCTCGAGTTTGCTAAAAACCTGAAATCGTTTCTCAAACTCCCGCCAACAGACATTGAACAGACGTAAATGCTACCACCTCCTGGTGCTAGTTCTGCCGCAGTGTTGCTTTAATGTTGTCTGCGCATAATAAAACACTGCGCCCCTAGCGGATAATATAGGAACCACAGATTTTTTAAAAATTACAGTAAAATCATTCTTTTTTTAATAATGCAGATTTATCCTGCGGGCTGTACCGAATCCCCAGGCAGGCCAGATCCGGCCCGCGGGCTGTATGTTTGACACCCCTGTTCTAGAGTATGGTTAAATTAGGCTGTTTAATACATGGACGCTCTTTTTCTTCCTTTTTCATAGTAAGTAGCTTGTCACAATAAATTGCTATTCTCAAAAATCACAAAACATACATCAATAATCATATGATAGGAAACTGGTACAAGCTACAATGGTGTCATGTGTGCCAAGTCCCATTGGCACTTGCCTCCCACCACACAGACACCCATGAAACATTCCTTGTGCTTTTTACACTAGTGTTCCTTCCATTTCAATTAAGTGTTTAAGAAAGAATATCTGATACTATAACACTTATCTGTTAAAAAATGAGGGATTGGGTTATCTTCCAAAATGGTACTTGAGATATTTTCTCCTTGTAGAAAAATCGCTTTGTTTTTAATTATCCCAACTAAGCTTGTTCCCAGATTTGCCTATTATTCACCATCTGTTTTCCAGACAAATAATTTAATGTAAGTTTTATTTTATTTTTAAAAATTGCTTTTTACAACCTCTGCTGTTTTTTTCTTTCTGTGGAAATTTTTCTTTAATCTCCATCAAAAATAGTAGACTTTGTTAACCAAAGTCACAGAAACGTGATCTGAAAAGTCTTTGGTGCTACCTCTATAATACATACCTTATTAGCCAAGTTCTTTAAAATCAGAATCATGTTTGTTCCTGAAACAGATCTGTGTCTTTCAGAAAAGTAGGTGCACTTTCTTAAATTTCCGTTTTTCTATTTTATATCAACCAATCACAAACTGAGCATGAAATCAAATAAAACTTTTGCTAATTTGCCTTGAGTGATTTTTCTCAGAAGTTCTGTCCAATCATAGGGAGATCACTGCATTTCAATCCATCATCAAACACCAAGTCACACAAGAGAAACCTATTAATTTTTCCATAAGACTTTTATAAAACAATTCTTTGTCCTCATTTAAGACATAAATTCCCTGTATGACAGTTTTAATTACATACAAATTAACTTTCAACAAATCCACCATGTTCATCAGTCAATATACATTTTCTTTTTAGTTGGGGAATTATTTACAAAACAACTCCTTTTTTTTGCTGAAATAAATTCTTCATCCAGATTTTTATAAATCAAATATTTTATATCCTTCTCTCTAACATGGGTCACAAATTCCACCTTGTTTTATTTTTATCAAGTAATGATTTTTCTCATTTTTATTTGGTCCATATATAGTCCATGTTATACATTCATTTCATAAGCTAAAATGAAAGCTTATTTTCTAAAATTTTAGAAAAATCAATACTTGTAGCACCTAATTCAGTATCATCCCTTTCAGTTGCACCTGTTGGAGGTTTTGTTCAATCTTCTCTGACACATCTACTTGAATCTCCTCCAATTTCTCTTTTTCTAGCAAGTCCCTTGCCTTCCAGAGACAATTCAGTCAAAACTTTGCTGTTTAAAAATAAGCATCACACATTCATTTGTTTGTTTGCTTGTTTCTTTGTTTATAACATTTATAAAGCCACCTATCTTACAATCAACTTTGCAATAGCTTGTGTCATCTGTTGATATCACTTTTTCAAAATCTTGCATTACTTGTATTACTTCCTGAACCAGTGAAAATGGTCAGAGTCCAATTCAGATTGGAAGAGATCCATACACATGTTTATAGATAGATTTAGCATCTTGGAAACCATAGACAGAATTGGATTAATTTTCAGATGTATAACAGATGTGTGCTAAATTGATTCATTTTTTCAGATTAATATAGAAGCAGTTGTGGAGCATCCACTGAGAGCTTTTTAATAGATGACAAGTGAAGATAAATATATAGGTTAGAATTGTTTACTTATTTTGAAAACTATTAGCACAACTATTAGCACATATCTCCCACCTTATGTGTTTATTCATGCCACATAAAATCTTATTGATCTGAAAGCTAATTCACCTCATGGTTTTCCTTTATTAACTTATCTAAACTGATATAATCAAGTGCATATGAAATAACACAAAGTTTTCAATAAAAAATGTAATGTGAATTCTACAGAATTTCTAATACATATTTAGTTAAAATACTTGGCATCTGCACTTTCATAGATGTGTGCTTTATTAAGTAACGCTTTACAATGCTTTCCTTAATTCCTAAGATGGTTTATATAATATTGTTATGTAAGTTATGTTTGTTTAAATATGTGCTCCATACGCCCTGGCAGTGGGATGTGTCTGCTTTACTTTAATCAAAGTCTTTCACTTTTAATAATTGAGAATTAATAGATGAAGTCAAAATTGATTAAATATACAGTACTGTCATTGGAGGTATCTATTTAACAGCAGTAAATGAGAAAGGAAATATGAGTCACCCAAAAACCTATTTGAGTTATAAAAACAAAAGCATTCTTATGCAAGACATGGAAATGAATAGTACTGTTCTTAATAGTAATAGTTGACATTGGTTATGGTTGCTTATGGGTCTTGTGCTACATATGTGTATAAATGGCGACTGAAGTTGTTTAGGCAAGAGCAACTCAATTTGGAGAAAGGGAATTATAGAATTTAGCATGTCAAACTTCAATAGTATTTCTTTTTAGGTCTTTTTCATTTTAAGGATAACAGTAGAGTTTCCAGCAGAAGGAAAATTTTGCTTGAAAAAAAAAAACTTTTGGAAGCCATTGCTGCAGATTGATAGCAGAACACTAAGTTTATATCTAGAAGAGCCAATGTTCAATCCCTGATTAAACCCAGTCTAAATCTATGACCCCATTTATCTATTGATTTATATGTCACTCCAATCATACATGGCTTTGAATGACCAATACTTCTGATTTCAGTCATGTGACTAACCCAATATGAGTAGCATACAGTACTCAAAGTAACCAATTGCACGATGCATCACAGCTTAGTCAAGTAACTACTCAATAAACACTTTCCCTACAGGAAGAATCCCAACTCGAAATAGGTTAGTTTCCAAAACAATTGATGGCTTTCTGAAATCTTAGCAGAATTGCTAACTAATCTGACCTCAGAGGGGAGAGGGGAAAATGCTTTTCCAGAGAAAGGGGGACAGTAACTGAGAAGACCTCCCCTTTCCACTGAGGTAGGATCTAGAGGGAGCCTTCCCTTTCAGCTTTTATCTGATGGATAGAAACTAATGAGATGATGCAATCCTGAAGAAACTGCAGGTGCTGAACTACATGGCTTTAAAGGTGACGACAACATTTTGAATTACACTGGAAACCTGACAGTAAACTTGAGAAATTATCAGAGTAGGCCTGTTACATAGGCAAACTGAGTGATAGCCATACCTACTTGAGCTACTGTATTCTGGAACAAAAACTTTAGCTTCCAAACCAGAGGTGTCAAACTCACGTCATCATGGCGGCATCATGTGACATATCGGGACTTCCCCTCCTTCGCTAAACCAGCGGAGGAATCACGTGATGCATCCGGACCGTGGGCCGCAAGTTTGACAGCCCTGTTCTAAACTTCAAAGGCAGCCCTATATATAGTGAACTGCAGTAGTCCAAACAAGAGGTGACTAAGTGATTAAATACTGTGAGCACCGAGCAGAGATTTCTGATAAATAAAAATGACAAAACTAATATACAAGATATTCAGGACAAAAAATAGTTGCAATGTGAAACAGTAACTACAAAGTCTCATTCCAGGGAAGCAATTTAGAAACATATTTTAACTTATGAAGCCAAAAGCTGCTTGGATATCCAGTAGAAGCATTAGATCCTTCTCTGGTACCAAAGTAATCAAAGCCATAAGTTTCAGTACTGAACTGGCCATAAATTCTGTATTGTGGTAGATTTCAGAAAAACATTTTCAAAAGCAAAGTCTAACCATTGCATTTTGTGGTACAAAAGAATGGTTTCAAAATGGGGGTTGTGACTATGTGCGTCCTTTTAGCTAGTTCATATCTTGGAGCCATATGAGTTAAAATGGGCCAGGTGTTCTATTCACTGGGCTTCAACAAAACATAACATTCACTTCAATGTATACATGAGCACTTTTATTTCAAAAATATTATACAGTCTCAGTGGTTTTTACTTTCCTTTCACTGACCTTTCACAATACAATAGACTTTTGTTCACTGAAAAAACTCTTTGATAATTCTGAATGTGGTGAAGAAGTATTTATGTGTTACTGTCACACCCCTAGTCTTAGCCCTCCAATGAATTTTTGCTTATATTCTGTGGGTTTCAACTCAGAGTTTTCTACCAAAGTGCCCTGTCATTCTCTTTACATCACAGCTACCAGCAATAAAGTTTGTTTGACTTTACTCTGTGGGAGAGACTGCTCAGAAGTCATTGCCGGGGCCATTTCCCCATTCAGAGGTAAACTGTAATTTCAACACAATCATCTATCAAGACAATTCCCACAAGAATCCATTCAGCTTCATCAGTCTCTTGGGGTGAACTATTTTAATTGACCCAGAAAATCTAAAAAACCAGACCTTTGCCACCTTTGTTGTTCTTCTTTGCACATTTTCTAGGGCTTCCACATCCTTTTTTGTATCATGGTGACCAGATCTGGACACAGAATTCCAAGTGTGGCCTTACTAGTGCACTATAGACTGGTACTATCATTTCCTGTGATTTTGATGCTATCCTTATGTTGATGCAACCTAGGACTGCATTGATTTTTTTTTGGCAGCTGCAGCACACTGTTCATTCATACTTAAATAGTGGCACATTGGGACACCTACAGTAGATCCTTCTCATGGGCACAACTGTTAAGCCAGGTACTGCCTATCCTGTACATGTGCATTTGTTTTTTCCTGCCTAAGTGTAGTATCCTACTTTTCCCACCACTGAACTGCATCTTGTTAGATATGGCCCAAGGTTCAAGTCTATCAAGATCCTTCTGAATCTTGAGTCTATCTTCCAAAATGAAAACTGATAGTAGATTCAGACATGCTATAGTAAGTACTTCACACAGAGGAATTTATTTTGAATACATTAAAATTGAAGTTACAATGTGAAATCACTTATGGTAATCATTATCTTATAGGGCTTTCTTAAAAAAAAAAAAGAAAATGTAGTCTGCAAGCACTAATATTGAGTTATTTTCAGAACTCGATATTAGTGCCTGCAGACTACATTAGCAAAATGGAATCTCTGTAAACTGTTTACCCTAATTAAGATGTTCAACCCTTTTGTTGCTTTAATATGTTTGTTCATAATTACTGAAGGTGAACTGTCTGAAGGTTTTTGCTGTTCATCCTATTTTTGTAAACATTTGGGATAGTTAGATGGCATACAAATACAGTAGTAACAATACAGTAACAGTAGCAGTGATGGTACCAACAATAGGAGCCATTGCCTGGAACATACAACTGTGAATAGCTGCCACCTTGTGGGTTTTTATCAAAATGCTTCTTGAGTTCTTCTATTTTTATTGGCAGAGGCTCTTGTGGCTGAGAATCTCGTATAAGACAGAGAGCTGGGATGAGTAGAGTGAAACAATGTAGAGCCAAAACAGTGATACAAAAAGCATTTGTCCCAGAAGCTGTAGCAGATGAGAAATCAAGTTTGCCAGAAATGTATCAGGGCTTTTATTTTATTTCATTTCTATTGAAAGCATCTTGACTGTGGAGATCCTGTTTGCTGGGGCTGTGTTGTTTTGAAGCAGATCTGGAAAAAAAGGAGTTGGAGAAGAGAGACAACTTCCTGATCTGAGAACTGATAAAAGGAGGAGGTGACGATAATCAATTGACTTGCCTGATCTTTCTTTTATTTCAATTCAAACCCTTTGGGCTATTGGGCTGTGTCTCAGCTTGGAGTCTGGCCAGTATTCCATGTTGAGCAGGAAATCAACAACCCTTAAACATTTTAAATCTGTGTGACAGGCAGAAGTCCAATACACGATGCATTCCCTGTCATGGGGATGGAAAATGAAAAAGGATTTATCTCTTGAAAGTCTGCCTGTTGTGCAGCTGATATAAGATGGGGAGAAATAAAACAAGTAAGAGAAAAGAGCTCAACCCAAACCAGGTTGGCCAACTTCTGTATCTTCATAATGCATCCCTTAATTCACTGGATATAGTATATAAAATGCACAGGAAGTATATAACAAGTAAGCATTGATATATTCTAAAGTTTGAATGACCTTTTCTTTTGCAGATGAGCAAAATGATGAACAAATATTTTACTGTACTTGGAGGAGAAAACTTTAGAAGAATCCTTAAGGGGAAGATGGACAGACTTATGGGACATGTTGTTGAAGACTCCCACTATACTGTGTATGTGTTTAATTAACCAATGGATTTAGACATCTGGTCATATTCTGAGCTCCTTCAACAATCCAGACAATAAGAGACTATATATTCCCCATGTGTAATGTATACTTATGTGTTCCAAAGGTTTTATAAAATTTAAATGCAATATTCCCATTGCCAAGAGTGAATGGGATTTTCCCCCCTTGCTTCTTACATGATAGTGAAAAATTGTTTTGACTGATAACTTCTCTACGGATTTGGGATTATATGCCTTTACATGAATCCCTTTTAAGCATTTTTTCATGCATTGTTTATTTGTCTTAACATGACAATGCCTGTGATGGAATGTGTATGCAATTTTGCTCTGGCATTAACATGCATTCCAGAACAGATATGATTGTCTTGTATATATATTTTAATAGACATGTCATTCATCTTTATATATTGCTTTCAGAATACCCAGGTAATGTATCAACAAAAGACTTGTAAATTTTAAGGAATTTTGAAAAATGCAGTGAGATAACCTGATCAAAGAGGGCCAAGAATTTAAACCATGATGCACTAACTTGAACTTTGCATTCTCTCATATGACTGAATAGAAAGTATTTTATTGATGAAAACAGATGAGATACCTATTTTCCCCAAGAATGAATTATAAAACAGTAATGAAAGGTGAGGACAGAAGTATTTTCCCTATAAGACTGAATGGCAAGAGGGAATTGAGTTATTTTTCTCCATATAAATTAATGCCAAATACTCACTAAATGTGAATGCAAATATATTTCCTTTATGGGAATGACGCCAAAATTTACTATGAGTGAAGACTCATTTAATTTTCCTCAGTGGAAATGAATGGTACTCAATTTTAACAATTAACACAGATATTATGTAAAGAAGAACTCAAAGCACATATCTCAATCAACTTTTATTTAACTGCCAATATTATCTTTCTGTATACCTTGTGTGTGTGTGTGTGTGTGTGTTCAAATCAGTGTTAACTCTTGATGAACAAGTCCCTTCAATTTTCTTGGCAAAATTTCAGAAGTGTTTTGCCATTGTCTTCTTCTTAAGGCTTAAAATAAATAACTGGGTGAAGCTGGAGAATTCATGCAAAGGACAGAATCTAGAACTCACAGTCTTCAAGCTTATAGCCAAGTGCCTTAATTACCTGCCAATCTTCCCAGGAAGACTAGACAGGTCAGTTAATTCTACTTCATTATAAGACTACCCTAACAGAATCTTGAAAGCCTGAAAGTACACATGTCCCACCCATTATGCAGCTGCTGGTTCCACTCACTCCTTTATCTGATCATTCCTTAGACAGCATCTCTTTCCTCCCCATCTTTCAAGGTCATTTCAACATACCATGATATCACTGTACCAAACTGGTTCTCAATCTAAATCTATATTTCTTCATTTTTAGTTAATTTAAAAACTGTCCTGTGAATGCATTAGTTTATTTACTTCTATTGTCCTATTGTTAAGGAAATCTGGGTTTTATTGTTAATGCAAGCCAGCTGTGAAGATTGAGGGTGGAACTTTTTTTAATGATGTCAAAGGAAGGAATTCAATACAGTGAACAAAATGTAAATGCTAATGTTAAGCAGGCATAATCCTTTATTTCTGGATTTTACCCTGGAGAAGCAAGGTATGGTAGGACTCTTCAAAACAGCTCTTCTGTTTTAATTGTTCCATCTTTCGTTATTCTTATTGGAAAGAACACATTTGAGATAGAAGCTATTTTAACCTTAGTGGTCTTAATTATTCAACAAGAAACAAGTATGTTCCTAATTGCACATCCACAACAGATTTTACTTTATAGTCAGAGCTGAGCATTTTTATACCATAATGCCACTATACAGTTGGGGATTGGCTCCACTCTATGCCTGTATGATCAGACTGTTTTGGGAGCTGAGTCTCAAGATTTCTGACTGTTGTAATTATTGGAAGTTGTCATTTGCTTGCTATGGTGAGCCTTCTTGTGCTTGTGAAGTCTTCCACATGAGTGGGAATCCTTCACAGTTAAGATGTATATAGTGGTGGTTGCATTATAGAGCTAGGCTCTCTGATCCAGACAATCTCATTGACTTAATTCTCCGTTTATATCATAAAAGGGCAAGGGGAAAGATTGCTATTCCACATATTTGACTTGAGCATGCAAAAGTAATTCCCAAAGAGAGGTAATTCCTGAAGACAATTTAGAAGCAGGGCAAGAGAGCAGTAAGATACCTGTCACTGCAAATTCAAATATAAGAATTCATGCAAAAGCAGTACAAAAACAGAAATTAGGGATTAAGTGTCTCAGAAAGACTTAGAAAAATAATTGAACATAGAACTTTCCAGCAATTTTTTTTTCTGGAGGGCTTTCGTTCTAATTTGGGGACATATTTTAGAAACAGAATTTCCTAGGAATGCAATTAAAATTTCCTGTGCAGCCAAAGAACCAATGAACTTTGGCAAACATAGAACAGTAGTAGCATTTCAGAGACTGCTTTTTATAGCACTTTTTCCTCACATAACAATTGTCTTTAGCCATTGTAGTTTCTTAACTAGTTTTCAACAGGAAAAACAATTTATTTCATTATTACTTATATATATATTACTTATATGTACCGGACATTGTTATAACACTGCATTCTCCAGTGCTAGGAATGCTACCCAAAACAACATGTAAACCATGATTTGAATGCTATTTAGTCTTCCTATTCAATAAAATCTGAGTGAGTTTACAGAAGCAATTTACACTGCATGGTCTACTCTGTAGGGCTGTACATTGTTCAAAAGTGATTCAGAAGTGCTTTGGTGTAAGTCTGAGAATAACTTTTTTCAAGCTTCTGCACTCCCACAAAAACAATTAAGCTCCATTAAGAGTTCTGTTTAAATGTAATGAGTGTATTTTTAAAAATTGGCCGCAAGAGACTTGTGAGGAAGCTGAAAAAACATGGGATTGCTCTAATAAATTGCAGGGAAGTGTTGTGCTTATATTCCTATCAGTTCCAAAATATTTGTTTCCAAACCATTTCCAAAGTGTAAAATAATCCTTATCTGTTTCTTGATTAGTAACACTAGATGAATAATGAATGTGAATTTGGCAGTGAAATATTTTGTTACCTTTATACTGAAAAGATCCTAATAGATGTCTCTTTAAAAAGAAAAATGCAATCTATTCCCATACTTAATTTTGAAATACATCATCATCTTCTGCTCATTAATTCTATGCTGTAGTTATGTTTGCTTAAAGTGATTTCACTAGTCAATCCAGAAGTGATCTTAATGATCCAGTCTCCCCATGCAGGAAATCTCCAGTTATGCTGCTCCTCATAATGGCTATTCTACTTTCAAATAAGTTGCTTCACTACTAAACAATCCATATGGTTACAACAGTCTTCACAATGTTTTAGTCACTCATTCCTCCCTTTTTTGCTAGCATAGTTTATGAGGAATCCACTTGCTTTTACATGTGACCACCTTACAAATATTTGAAGACAGCTATCCTCTTCATTATCATTTCTCCAGCTTAAACACAGCAAATACTGTATGTTCACTTTTTCTTCATAAGAACAACTTTCCAAACATATTATCCAGATGCATTCCAGTTTGTCCTTCTTAATGGTAGTGCCCATTATTCACCTCAGTATTCCCAGTGAGACTGGACTCACTTCTTTAAACTGATTCGATTAGTGCAATCCAGCATAGAAATAAGAGGAAGAATCCTACTGATTTCAGTTGACTTAACTATTACAAAGTTGGATTGTGGCCATTTCATTATAAGTAGAGCACATCAGTGATTCCACACAACATCATCAATGTTGGGTTCCACACAACATCATCAATGTAATTGATCCAAAAGGACATTTGTCTAGTGAAGGCTGAGGTTTTCTTCCAATGGTTGTGTTGTAGTAGTAATTTTAATTACTGAAGTGGCTTATTATTTGGGGGGTGGCGATAGAGATAGAATCAATCTTGACTTCCTGGACAAGTCCCTACAGTTTATTTGCCAACATGTTTTTGAAAGTGGTTTGCCCTTACCTTCTTCCTAGGGACAGAGGATTGGCCCAAGGTGACTCAGTTGTGGTGACACAGGTTATCAAAATCAGATACTGGATGAAACCATCATACCAACTCATCATTTGGTAGCATTTCCTGCTTGCTTAACACACATGTTGTATTTCATTAGGTCTTCTTCTTCTTCTTCTTCTTTTCTTGTATTTCATTATGTAAAAGACTAAATTCCCCTTGGTGCTGTCTCAGCTTATTTTCTTGCAGATGTTTCATTACCCAAACACGGTAACATCATTTCAGCATATTACCTAGTTTGGTTAATGAAAAGTCTGCAAGAAAACAACCAAGCTCAGAAAGCAGCAAGGATCCCTCATTTCAACCCTTGGCTACAAATATTCTCCTTTATTGGTATTAAATAGCCCAGAACTGGGAAACCTATAAAAGCAAACGCCCACCTCCAAAAAAAGAGAAATACATACCACCCGCTCAGTTCGGAGACTAACATCTTGGGTAGTTCCAAGTTTAAAAAAAAAATCTTGAAGGCTAAAAGTCTAAAAGTTACTTTAAGTGATAGCCTGATCTGACATTTTGAAGCAGTGTTCTAATGCAGATGTCTCTCTTCTGTCACATTTACTGGAGACATTCTCAACTTTCTATAAATGACTTTTCTTGACCATCTGTCCAGATTTACAACTAGCAATGGAGCAAGAGCTGCTGAAACAGGGATGATATTGTGCACCCTTGGCTTCATCAGCTGCAAAATTACCTAGAGGATAACTAAACAAGCCAGAGACAAATGTGTCTTTAAAGCAGCAATTTCCCTGCCTGCCACACATGTTCATACTGTTTTTCTAAACAGCCCACCCCTTTTTAAATCTGCCATGTTCGGTTTCCAAAGCTTTAAAAGCATTTATGAGGTCCCTGAAAAAGAGAAAATTATATGAATTTGCCCGAAATGCAAAGCAATTTTTGCCAAAGGTATTTTTCCCCCAAGTCCATAATTTCTCATAGTATTTTGAAATTAGTAAATATTTTCCTTAACCTCAGTGAATGCATGAAAGAAGATAGAGATCCTTGCTTCTAATCTCAGTGAAATAACTTGCACATTTGACTCCAGCCAACATATAAATAGCACATGCCTAAGCAATCTCTATAGCTACAAATCACGCAAAAGGCATGGTCCTCAGTTAATATTTACAGAACTCACAGAAATAGTATACTGTAAACATTTTGAATTATATAGATCTTCCTGTAAGCTAAATGATTGCATTGCAAGGGTGTTCAGATGTATTTATGTGCAAATGCATTTTAGTTCTTTGTATTTTGCTTAACGTTATCCAGAAATCTTGGCTCAAAATTCAATTTTGTTTGCATTGTTTTTTTTATGGATAAAATGTGGCCCAGCTGAGAGAAAGTGAAGAAATTGCCAGGAGCAAAGATGTTGATTGCTTTTGTCTGTGTAACTGTGTGCATAATGAAATTAAGAGATGCCTACATACCTTTGCTGACTAGATTGAGGGGAATTTTCCCCTAGGATAGGACAGTTATGCTTTCCTTCTCTGGTAAAAAAAAATCACCTTTTTAAAGATGAAGCGTAATGAAGTAATGAGTCTTTCAATAGGCCAGGGCAGAATTTTAATACATAGAGTGAAGGCCTGCAAATTCTTTGCAAAATACAAAAATCGGTGGCAGAACAAAATAAAATAAATTCCCCCTAACCGCCTGCCTTTTGTTAAAGTGATTTGCAAACAATCAAATAATTACAAATGTCCATTGATCCATCAGTCTGGCATAGGAGTCTCAGACCCAAAAGATCACAAGTGTTGCACAATGACGTGTTCAGTAGTCCAAGGGTGGCAACATTAAGGCTTTTCATACATAGCTGTAGAGGCCTCTAGTATGTCCGAAGGGAAGAAAGCAAAATATCAGGGCATGCCATTAACAAAACAGATTTATTTTTCATCATATTATTTTGGTCAGGCTATGCTGATGACTAGGCCGTGGCACAGCTGCTGTAGGTATGGTGGATGACAGTTTCATGACTTAGTGGTGGTGAGTCCATTGCCTCTGCAGAAGAGACCCTGAGACCTTTTCTGTGATGTGGAAAATCCTTGTACTGCAGAGTTGGGCTGGAGCTATTACCCTGAAGTGGGCTTGCAAATCGTGCCAGTCCCTTCCTGCCAAATCAAGGTCTCCCCTCGGCCTTGTTAATAGCAAGGAAGGACTACTGTCAGGTCTGTCTTAACAGTATTACAGGCCCTGGGCAAAGAAGTGTTCTGGGGCCCCTATGACAACTTCTCACAGGAACAAAAATGTATATGGTCAATAAAATAGTCAATAAAATTAAACATTTTTTTTATTGGCCCCTATTCTCTTATGCAAGTGCCCAACAGGCCCATACGTTAAGATGGCCCTGACTACTGTGGTGATGATTGGAGGAGGAGATAACTGCTCGGTCTGTTTCTTTACCAGAATTGGTGTCTTGATAAGAGCTGGAGATGCTTTCTCCAAATGTGGAATCATTTGACATAAGTATCTGCAATGACTCCAGTGAAACCTTATATATCTCTGACAGTCAGCTGACAGTCAGCTACGGCTCTCAGGGACCATCTGCATGTCTGGTTTAACTATACGAAGAGTGAACAGAACTATAGACATTGTCCATTAAGCACATCTGGACTGAGGAAAGCTTTATGTAAGTCAGGGAATAACACGGAAGCCCATCTAGTCTATTGTTTTATGAGCACTTCCTTCTGATTGCATTCTTCAGATGAAGTTACATTCCTCATTTTGCAGTTTAAGCTCCCAATATACAGATGCTCTGACTGATGATATTTCATACAGAACACAAATGCTCTCATTTTAATGAATGGAAATATGAATGGCTAAAGTGAGATTTTAGTCCTGGTATTCAGAGACCGACCTAACCATTGAATTAAGTTCTAATTGGTCGTCTTCTGAAATAATCAGAAAGTTTATCATTTTCATTTCAATTTTTGGTTCTCTGCAGCTATATTTTGATGAAGTTTCCTGAACACTGAATATGCAATCAACCAATAGCCCTATAAACTTTGTAAATATAGCGCATGTTAAATATGCAGCTGAAACCAATGTTTGGTCTAAAACAAGCTATCTAAGAATGTTGACACCACTGAGAACAGAGCTCTGTCCTGGCCAAACTGTTTCCTCTGTCACCATAACTTATACTATTTCAGTGATATTTATGGCCAAGGTGAAGCAAATTCTATATTTGGCATATTCCTTAGATCAGGAAATTCCTTGAGAATTGGGAGCTTCTCCAAAGCGCAACCAAAGTTATTCTTTACCCACTGGCGTGTATGTTTCTTTATAGGGATGATCTATTTCTTGACAGAAACAAATAGAATTTTTTTAACAAAAAAAAAAAACCACAGAGAAAACAGCCAAGAGCAGATGTGCTACCTATGGAAAGAGCTGCTTTCACGGAAGAATCAGTTCATTTATCAGTTATCTTTTGGGGACGCATTGGGAAAGAAATTAATTCCACAGTCACAAAGAACAGGGCTGAACTGCCTGGAGAATATTTGGAAGGACCAAAGGAAATACCTAAAAGTTAAATTTTATTTTTAGTGCTTTTCCTTCATTACAGTTACCAAATGCTTTTCTTCCACCTATTCTGCTTGGGCTGTTTCTACTTAATTCTTTTGCTAAAAATACTCTGTCCTTTCTGTTTGCAGAGCAATACTCCTCTCTTTACCAATATTTGTGTCCATATTTTTGCAGATATAGTTGCTCTCAACAGTTTGTTGCATTCAAATCAGCCACGCTTATTCAAATACATTGGGCTCATCCCCAGAAATCATGGCACAAATACTCTCATGAAATTGTTTGTTTATGCCGTATCCTCATGACACTGTCTTTGTCTCATCTCCAGTCTGCAGATGAAGTGACTTAAAGTTGCCTTGAATAGTTTCAGTTTTAGACTAGTATTTTCTCTCTTCACCAATATAGGACACATTCTAGATTGCTTCCTTGAAAGCGTGTCAGCGACAGAGGTGAAATTCAGCAGGTTCTAGGAGGTTCGCTAGAATTGGTAGTAAATTTTCTAAGCAGTTCAGAGAACTGGTTGTTAGAAGAAATCTCCTTTTTTATTGTTTTCACTTTACAGGATTAATCCTGTAAGGAAGGCAAGAAAAAACCATTCGGGTGTTGTTTCTAGCCTAATCTTTATTGTCCTGCTTACAGAAACTGCCCACTCAGTCACATGACTACCCAGCCACACCCACCAAGCCACACCCACAGAACCGGTATTAGAAAAAAAATGAATTCCACCACTGGTCAGCAATGAAATACATTCAGCACTTGTGGGCCACTCTGGCTGTTGAAGACACTCCCTTCCTCTCAGTAGGTGGGCAATTGTTCTTTGTGACCATTTGGCTTGGTTTTGCAGAAGAAACCAGACTCCTCTATAATGCCTGGATAAAGCTTGCTAGTGTGAGCCATGTTTATGAAGGTTTAATACTTTTCTGAAAGAGCACTAGACCTGTTTAAAAAACAACAAACAAAAACCACCAAGGGTTTAGCCATTCTTATTCAAAGCATTAGATTAGTATTTAAAAACAAAACTACTACCACTTTTTAAATCAGGAAAATCAGCAAGATTTTGACATTGCTGTTTCTATCACTGGTACATATTTTATATATTTTCCACTGCTTCCACAGTTTCATAGGGCCATACATAACCTATGGGCTACTTCTGATCTTGCCAACTGTGGCCACTTATTATTCCTTTCCAGCACTTCATCAATCTTCTTTGAAGACAGACCTTCCACATTAAGCACTCCATGCCATGCCATTCCACAGGCCAATATCTGTATTCTGCTTGTCAGACTAGTTCTGGATAATTAGTCTTAAGCACTCTTTCAGAAGAGCACTGAGCCCATGTACAAAAATAGACCAATTAACAGGCATTGTGGGAGGAGGGGGGTTTCACACTGCTGGACTTTTAGGTACTGAAGTAAATGAACCAGCCCCCATCTACATTTGCTCACCCACATCCCATGTATGTGAAGAAGAGCAACCTGTAGTTGTTTTTCCTGCTGACAGATGACACTGGTTGAGAGAGCACACGATACCATAGGAATCCCCCAATTTCATTCTCCAGCTAGTCTCATATTAAAGCAGTAAGGATAGTACAATTTGCAAGTCTTGTTAGTGAAGCAAAGGAGGGATCAATAATGAGGACACAATTGATGCCAACGTACATTTGTGCCAATGTATAGACTAGATGACAGCAATTTAACGTGTCTGCCTGGTTGTAACCAGGATGTGTTTAACACTGTAACCTTTGTCTTTAATTCCAGAAACAAGCAAGCGTTACACACTTCATGATATGAAATTTGCTTTCAGACAGGATAATTTATGCAATTTTTTTTCTATCTGCCTGGTAAATTCGTTGTGGGAAATATCGGACACAGACTACTGGTGCAACTTTATATATTTTCCCATATTCCAAGAAAATATATTTAGTTAATTGTTTAACTTTGTATGCAGGCGGCTCAAACATTAACCACTCTGAAAGCAGTTCAGAGAGGAAGGAAGGAAGGAAGGAAGGAAGGAAGATACAATCTAAGATTGTCAGGTTTTCAAGCCATTCAAAAAACAAGTGAGGAGTGCACTGTTTGGATATGTGGGGGAACATCAACAATGCTCAAAAACTTCAGTGCTTCATATATAGGGACTCCAGTGCCAAATGGGCTTCTGGAGTCCCTATATAGGACATTGTTTAAGCAAAGGAATCTAGAATGTGCCAGCCCTGCCTGGTGAATTGACCAGATAAATCGAATCACCAGATAAATTGACTAGATAGAAACTATGGAAGATGGCCGTCCTTCAGATAACCAGCCTATGCCATAAAAGGCTTTATAAATAACAACTAGCACCTTGAATTGCACCCAGAAGCAAATTGGTAACCGCTAAGCATGCCCCACACATTGTCATATTAAAATTACTTCAATTTTTGAAGAAGTTGGGCGTAGGAGGAAAAAAATCAGACAATAGGATTTTCCCCATACAGAATTTCTTCCCCTTCCCTTGAAAGATGTCTATTTTGGTTGCACAACTGAATTTTTATTTTTTGCTATATTGACACAATTTGTAAATAGAGACTCTGGCATAAGAAGAACGGAGAGGTATATTTGAACAGCAAGGTGCTGAGAGGAGCTTCATATATTTAAGTGGTATGGAAAGAAGTGAATTATTTCTGTAACACATGACATCATATTTTCCTGCTGGAAGGCAGCCACTTCTCGGTTCTAACATTTTACAGGGGGAAAATAATTGGCTGAAGGCAAAGAACTGAAAGTGGCTTTGTATATAAAAGCTAACAAAAAAGCAAGGGTCCTACATTGCATCTGGCTTGTGTACTGCTGCTATTTGCTTTAACCAGGTAATTGCAGACATTTGGAAAAGCTTTTTTACAACTCATACCCATAAATCTCAGTTCAGTTTTATGGAAGATCTGGAACTCTGTTTTATAAGAACAGGAAAGAGAGGTATCAAAAAGTCATGCGGATGTGCTCACACGGATACACCTGTCACTACCAACTTGAATACCATTCACAGCTTGACAAGATGACCATGATTACAGTGTCATCAAGTCACTGTTCATTCTTCATAGCCACAAATGTATATTTTTCTCCATGATGATTTATCTCTAAAGCAGGGGTGTCAAACTTGCATCGTCATGGCGTCGTCATGTGACATTTTGCAACTTTCCCCCCCTTCGCTAAATTGGGCATGGGCATGACCAGCGCATGAGGCATCCTTCTGATGGGCCACGAGTTTGACACCCCTGCTCTAAAGTAGTGTTTCAGGTCTTCTAATAGTGTACCTATCACCATGGTAATTGTAAACTTGTTGCTGATTGTCCACCTCTCTAGCTGGCCTCAAAGAAACCAGTTGATTTACATTAGGACCCATATAACTTGCGGATAGCTACACAAATTGGCAAGTGTGGGGTCTTGCACTTAGTTGTTTCTTGCAGACATTTCATTACCCAACTAGGTAACTTTATCAGTACTAGAAGGGAGTGGAGTTTGCCCTCTTTTTTTTATTGCCCATTCAATTGGCAAGTTATAAAGTGAATAAAGAATTGACCTATTTTCAGCCTTTCCAGATCATTCCTATATTATAGATATATTTTGCAGAGTCAATGAAAAACCATTGTCACCAATGGCAACCACTAAAAGGCGGCAAAAAGTGAGATTTAGTTACATCTCTTTATTACTACTTAGTGATCTTCTACTTTCTGCAGCACAGATGTTGAATCCTTATTCTCTACACATATTTTTGTACTATAGAAGTGTTTCTAAAGTATCTAATGGATGAACTCAATTAGAGAAAAATAATATCTCTGAAAAGGTTTCATTTCCAACACTAAAATATGGAAAACAATGTATTTAGGTTCTAGTAAATAATCAAGATCATAAAATCAAAGTTGATAGCATAAGAAACACAACATGGCATTCAATAAACTAAAATAAAGTGTTAGAAAAGAACATCTTTCTCTACAAAAGATAACATTCATTTTATATCAAACTTGTAAAATTGCCCTGAAGGAATACAGATTACTCCATAGCTCTGGAAAAACTCATTTCAATGGGTAGCTGGACATTTGGCCTATTTCAATATATCTTCATTACAAATCTTAATAAAATGTAAAGCCATGGAAAATGGTATCGTATGTGCATTCTTGAAATGGTGCAATGACCTTCCTAGGCTTGTAATTCTGGCAGTATAACAGATAAATCTTCAACTGTTAACAAATTTGGACAGCCATAATATTACAAAGAATTATTCAAATATTCTCCATATATGCTAAAGCACGGATTTTGTCATATGGAAATAGAAATTAGCTATGCTTGACTATTGAGGGATGGTGTGAAATGTTTCTTTTACTGTCTGCATGCTATGAAAAGAGGTCATGGTTGAAAAGTCAATACTACTCCTAATCTCATTCCGAAATTCATGTTTCTGCATTGAAAGAGAAAACCATGCATGATTATTTCCATGTGATCACTCAGCTTTACCGTCATCATACAATCATAATTTTCATGCTACTGCAAGAAACCCAACAGTTGTCCTATCTTTTTATTGTTGCCATCCAAAACTTCCTCCAGCCGATCAATGGGATCATTGCTTTGTTTTGACAGTTCTCTTCTTGACATTACCATGTCAAAAAAAGGGAACAGAAGTTAAAGAAAAGAAAAATAGGCCAACACAGTGAGAGAAATATCAAAACCCTTCCTGTTAAGTTTCAGTAAAGAATAGAGGTGAAGCAAAGTGATCTAAAACAGCAACTCTTTATTTAGCTCGTTGGTAGAACATAGCATAGCACACTGGCTGGCATGCTCCTTTTATAGGAGGCTATCAGCCAGTCAACCAATTTTAAAGTATTTTCCCACTTCAACTGCAGACCAGAGTGAGAACTTTCAACTGCTTAGTTCAATACTTAACACTTCCTCTGTTCACAAGGGAAAGGGTGAGAAAGAAACCAAGGGTCTTCCACCAAGTGGTTTCATCCTGTAGCCTGGAAGGAACTGCTTCAAAAATGACATAGGGAAGCAAAATGGAGACTGTGCCTAATGTATACACCTTAAAATCAAAATTGAATCAGTTCATATGTATCTTGGTTAAGGATAAGTCTTAAGCCGCCATTGGTTTTGTTCACATAGGCTGCCATCAGTTCTGCAAGATTTCTGAATGTCTTGAGCCTCGGTGGTGCAGTGGTTAGAGTGCAGTACTGCAGGCTACTTCTGCTGACTGTCGGCTGCCTGCAGTTTGGCAGTTCAAATCCCACCAGGCTCAAGGCTGACTCAGCCTTCCATCCTTCCAAGGTGGGTAAAATGAGGACCCAAACTGTTGGGGGCAATATGCTGACTCTATAAACTGCTTTGAGAGAGCTGTAAAGCACTATAAAGTGGTATATAAGTCTATTGCTATTGCTATTTCTGACAGCCTTTCCCAGCCATAGCTGGAGATGCTGGGGATTTAACTTTGAACTTTTTGCATTTCTGACATATGCACTTTGCCCGTGAGCAATAGTTCTTCCTCTAATTGTTAATCCAAGAAATAGAAATAAGACGTGCTATGAAACCAGAACTTGTTCCAAGTAAAATCTTAAACAAGACACAACTAAGGATGTTTCTTGGCAGTTGGTCTTACTTTTGGCACAGAGAGTTGGCACTCAGGTAATTTGTTTGAAGGTAATGCAGAATTTCTGGCACTATTCAAATAAAAAGAAGTTTGTAGGCTGTAGAAGTTGTGCAGGTACAGATGTTTCCATGACATCCAAGAGCTGTATATTTTGTAGTTTGTCCTCTTCAAAACTGCTTCATGGAAGATTCATAAACACTGCTAATCCCACTCTGCTTTGCTTGCTTTCTTCTAAACTGTGCAAGGATAAAATCAGCATATGATCATTTCTTCACGGCACCTGAAGAATAGTATATGCATTTTCTTCATGCTTCTCTGTCACTAACATGTCAACTTCCTTCAGCAATGGTAATAACCTAGCTTTGGGGACAAAATTTGGGGTTTCAATTGGAAGTATTCCAATATATCATGCTATATCTACTGAAAATGAAATACTTATTTTTTTTCTTGTCCATTTAACAATTCCTTTAATTAACTTTATTCTTTCTGATACTGTGTTTTTATTAGCAACCACATCATCGTGCAAAGATTAGTTTTTTCTCCAGTTTTTGCTTTGTTATATTATTCATTAGAGGAAGTCCTGTTAAAGATATATTAAGGGAGAAAACATAATTGACATTGGATGTAGTGTCAATAATTCAAAGTCAATATCAGAAGTTTCCAGTTATGAAATGGTAAGTTATGAGACCCATGCAATAGATCAACAGGTAAAGAGTTCAAGATGAGTACTTTACTGCAATTCTACCTATAATGCAGAAATCTCTCCAGAGTGCTTGCCTTTGCTTGGGAACAGGTAGTTTAGCTTCCATGGAGCTTGGTGGGGGATCAGTCCTGGATCTCTTATGGTTGCACAGTGATTCAAGGCTAATTCCCCACTTGATTCCTCCTCACTGCCTGGTTTGGTATTTCCAAACATCTATCTACCTAGTGATGTCTTGATACTTTCACAGATAAATCCCCATGAAGAGTTGTCTCCAGGATGGTCTATACCAAGACTTTGGTGGCCACAGTTGCAGCCAAAATGTAATTTTCAGGATGTGCTTGAGAGACAAGACACACATGTCTCATCAGCTTCCTAAGACTTTGGAAAGAATAAATAGCAAATCTAACAAATTACACACATGCACACAATTATAAAGCATTCCCAAGGAACCAAAATATGTATGAGATAAGAGGGCATGTCTTCCAAATCAGTATTTGGTGTGATCTTTTACATCCATCAATTCAATTGCTGCCTGCTGTTACCCCAGCCTTTTTTTTTAAATACCAGAAGGCCTGCAAATGGATTTTAATATTACTTTGGAAAAGCTCAATCCCTATTAGGACATACAATTAATCTTGACAGTTGATAACAGAATGAGAGTTTGACAGACCAGAGGTAAGGATGGGGGACCATTTTAAGCAGGCATAGTTTTCCCCACGAACAAGTGACTTGAGGGACAAGTGACTTTGTCTGATGAGCTACCACTGTGATGATTCTTGGACCAACTTACATGTGATTGCAAATGACACAAGATGAATGTTCCTCTTGGGAAAACAGACATTCTTCCTTCAGAGGCTCATGGAAGCTTTGTGGATGACTGTGACTGCATACATTCTTGAGAAACGACAAGACATTCAGAAATTGGCCACAAATTCTTCCTTTAGCTTCTGTTTGAATTCTTCTTTTGTCTTGAGAATGTGTCTTCCATTTACAAAGGCAAATTAATATATTTTAATAATTATATCTTTTTCTCTAACCCTAACCCTAACCCTTTGTAAATGAAACCAATATAAGGATATAGACTGAATATAAAAATATACAGCCATTGGTTGAATTTGGAATTATAAATACTGAGAATTCTCGCATGAAAATGAAGGAATAAAAGATTAGTCAAAAGAATAAATAATAGATATGGATATATATTAAGATAAATAAAATGATGAACTAGAATATAATTATAAAAGACGACTATGGAAGAATAGCACAAAAATATTGTTTTTTGTAACCAACTGATACACTGTAAGTATAGAACTGGATGACTTTTTTTTTAGTTTTATGTTTTTTATATTGTGTGTTTTTTGTATGTTTGTCTCAAAAATAAAAAACGTTAAAAAAAAAAAGAATATCCAGCAGAATGAGTTACTTACTGGCTTAAAAAATACATTGCTGAAACAGAGTCTGAGGGTGGAAATGACTAACCACTATGTCCCAATAACAGTCTTCATATGAAGCTAACCTGGCTGAGTGTAACTTGAACCTACTGTTCCCCTTTCCATGTGGCTCAGAAACAGGAAAATAACCCAGCTCAAACAAGAGGCGAAAATGGACAGAGAGAACACTCTATACATCAGCTTCACTTCCTGAAGGAAAGAGATTATACAAATCTTAATAAATTTATTTCTCTTTCTTACTTGATTTGGAGGGCCAACCACAGTTTCAGCTCCACCATAAAGACCAGAAAAACTCATTCTATGTTTCTCTGTAAGGGAAACAGAATTTTAGAATGCATAATTAACATAATAACTGGAGGAGATATTCTAACAAAGACTTGGAGAAGATAACTGAGCTGGGATCGCTCTGGAAAATAAAACCACCTTCCATTACCTTCTGAGGTGTCCTGACTTGGATCTTCCTGAGAAGCCCACCTGAGAAACAACTCCTGTAAGGGATTTGGTGGGTTTTTTCTTCCATCAGGATCTCTGATTGCCATAGTAAAAGCCTATGTTGCAAATAGGAGAAAACAAGCAGAATTAATGGACATCACAGAACATGAAGCAGATTATTGTTCTCTGAATATAACCTCAAAGAACTCAATATCCATCAGTGAGGCTGAATGAGAAATGAATGGAATAATGTCCTACAAGAATTAGTGAGCGTCCCTCAGTGACGCTAAAAAGAAGAAAGGAACAGCTGCCTCAAATCTAGAAGGCATTGTTAGGAATGTAAACTAACTATTGTTGGGTAGACAATATATAAACTAAGATTGTTACTTTACCTTTAAGTGCAGT
>JAEANM010001515.1:11655-26849 GCA_017656035.1 Myanophis thanlyinensis
TGAAGAGCTGAGGCTTGCAAGATGTAGCAGCAGGAGCAGCAACAACAAATTTCCCAATTGAAAACAAAGGTATGTTAAATGATTACAGATCTACATTACTAAGAGGATCGATGTATCTATGGTTTATTGACTTAAAGTGGAATGATGCAAAAAGACTTAGTGGATCAAAAGAGGTTGAAGCAGAAACTATGTCCAGGTGTAGCCATCTGGCTCCAGGATCTTGGCATCCCTGGGAGAGATGAGAAGCTATAAAGGTGCTGCTACCTGTGCACATGCCATTTTGTTTCCACATGAAGGAGCATTGAGGAAATCAACCTCAGTGAGAAACATGCCAAGCATCACATGATATGAAGCTTGGCTTTTGTGCAAGACTTAGGACACCAGCCACATTGGGTACAGTTTGGAACTCACAAAGTGATGGAGAGATTTTCCACGTCATCTTTGTTACCAGTCAGCGAGATAGTGAACGTTGGATCAATTCGTGGTTCTTGGAATTCGTGGATGAAATGGATTTTAAACTGATAGTGATAAACTGTGAGGAGGAGAGGAGAGCAAGCTGAATTTTCACTTCCATAGAGACATAACATGTACATACAGTATATAGCAGTTCACCCTTTATTTATCTCTGTCCTAAGCTCTGCCCTGAAGAAGGTTCAAGACTCTCTGATCAACATCTACAACTGGAGCCTGTTGGCAGGCAGTGCTTTCCTCCAGGAGCACTTTCAGTCTGTTTCCTGGACAGAAATCACAGGACTGCAGCAGCACCCACACATCTGGGGGATGCCACAGTGGGGCCTCTGAAAAGGCTACCTGCTTCACATCCTCTGAATTTAGCCAGGCCCAGATCTGGCAGGAGACCTCCTGACCTCTTTGCAGAGGGACCGGGCAGCGCTTCAGGGCAGCTGCTTCTGTCCACACCAGCCACTTGTGCCGGAGAGAGACAGTTTGGCACAAAGGCTGGCCTGAATGCCCACAGCCTCTGCAGAAGTGTACTCTAGGATTGGGGGAAGGGCATTTTGGTGTTAGTTTTTCATTCTTCCTTCAGCGCCTCACATGGCCTTTGCAACATTTTGAGAAAGGAACTGCAGGTCTCTTGATGGAGCCTGAAATAATAGCTGCTTTGTCCTTCTTGTTAGCTTTTGTGAAAGGCAACTCTTGTTCTGGAGAGCTTAAGATGTCCGCAGCACAGCCAGGCCTAGCACGGGAGGTCTGTGGGGCAGGCGGAGCCCTCCTCAAATAGGTGCCCGTTCCAGTCAATTCTTGCATGGACAACTGGCACTTTGAATAGCCAGGTGTGCACATCTGCTTAGGATGGGGCACAAACATCGGGCCAGGGGCTTCCCTGCCTTTCCTGGGGTTTTCAGGGCTGTAGACATGCGCTTCTGGAATCCCCCACTTGCACAAATGAATCTGGCCGGCCCCAAGGGCAGGATCTCACCCGGAAGGCTGGTCATCTTGTTTGGGATAAAGCCACCCTTGTGGTCAGCCTGTTTTCCTCTCTGAACTGATGCCATTTGGAATCTCTACAGCCGCTACAATCTGAGAACATGCCGCAAAGAGTCTGCCCCATCCACAAGACCCCCTGGGGCTGGTCCACCATTGTCCACTCCCCCACTAACCTTTGAAGGGCATCTGAGGTTGAGTCTTCAGGAAGAGCCTCTGGCTGCCAGGGACCCTGGCCCTCCGAATGTGATAGCCCAGGGTGTTGCACCGGTGGGCCCGACAGTCGAGGCAGCGTCCCTTGTCAAACATCTGCATGTTTTTGCACCAATAGCCTGTGATCTGCTTCTGGCTGTACCGCAGAGAGTCAATAAAGAGATGGACCGACCTCTCGTGGGCACACTTCACTGTCTGGGTCAGTCCTGCAGGGAACAGAAGGGAGGAGCTGAGCAAGTCAGAGGCCTCCTAGTCCCGCCAGCTGCAGAACTGCCCACTCCTCTCCAACTTCTGCTGTCTCCTTTTGAATCATTCCATGGGCAGGCTTGGATCAAGAAGTCAAGGTTTGTCAAGCCCAGGTTGTTGCATTGTAGGTTTAACCGGGAACTGGCCACGGACACCCGTGATGCTCCCTTCCAGAACTCCTGGCAAGGCAGAGCAGGCGGAATACCAAGTCAGTGAGAGAGAGAGACGTGAGAAAGAGGAGCTCCTCGTGCATGCCTTTCCCTGAGCCACTTAGCAGCCTGCCTTCAGCTCTGAGTTCTGCCTGGGGGCTCCTGCTGGCCCTGAGGGACTCGGCGGAAGGGTCCCCACCCCAGACCTCCTTCGCGGCCCCTCCTACCTGTGATTCCATACTGCACAATGTGGTTGTAGACGTGCATGATGTGGCAGCCAGGTTGGAAAGTCCCTCCATTGGGGTAGAAGTCAAAGTGCGCCACAGGCTGCTTGATGCCGACGCTGAGGCCCATGTGCTGCTGGGTGAAGGTGTGGATGGCATCCACCAAGTCAGCATCGTCTGGTGAGAGACGGTCTGTGGGGGACATGCCTTCAAAGAGGGGGCCGGCAGGGTCCAGACCTGCAAGGGAGACATGTGGGCTTGCGAGAAACATGGCCCAGAAACGACCCTCAGCTCCTGGCTGCCCCCCTTCAGGTTTTGGGAAAGGGGGGCAGCCAGAGCAGGAGATGGGCAGATGGTTCTCTCCCACTGAGGAAGCTAAAGGGATTCCCCTTAAGTCTGGGAAGGTGCTGAGCCAGCTTGACCTGTGAACCGGTCAGTAGAGCCTTAGTGGAGAAATGCTCCTTCCCACCTGGCTTCACAACTTCCTCCAGGGTGGTTGTACTCCGAAGCTGAGGATCCGGCGTTTCCCTCAGCTTCCTTCCGTCCTTCCTTCCTTCCTCAGAGTCCAACGGCAATGGTCCTGCCCACCCAAGCGGAGCTGCCAAATAGCCGAGTTCACCCTGAAGTGAAGTCCAACCTGGCTGATGGACTCACCGGTGATTCTGCCAATCTTCCCGTTGCCTCTCATGGAGCTTCCGGCAAAACCAGCTACATGGGCCCCCAGGCTGTACCCCACCAGGTGAGCCTTGCTCCGGTGAAACTGCACGGTTTCCTGGAAAAGAGCCGGGAACGGATGGAGGACCAAGGCAAAGTGTGAGCAGCTCTGCAGTCCCTGAGCCGGCCCAGAGCACCTGGTCACCTGAGAGGCCGAGCTGATCCCTCTGAACCACTGTAGTTGTGACCACACGGCCCACCAGGGCAGACAGTGACTCGGCTCAGAAGGCTGCAGTTGGCTCACTTCAGGCTCAGGGGTATCCTCGCCTGGAGGGACACTCTCTTGAGCAAGCGGCCAGAGTGTTTCTCCTCCCCCTGCTTACCTCCAGCCATTCCAGGAAGCGAGCAATCTCTTGGCCGATGTCTCGCGTATTCTGCACCGCAACAGGGTAATGTGCATGTGCTAGAGAGAGCCAATCGGTGATGATGACATTGGTGTGAGGCAGTTGGGTTTTGAGCTCTTCGGCCAGTTTCCAAATCCAGCCTTCGAGTCGCCTGTCCACCTGCAGCCACATGAGTGAAGGGAAGCACCTTGGCCTGGGGGGTTGCCCAGAGTGTGCCAGCAGGCCAGGCACCTCCCAGTTCCCCACAGCCCTGGGTGGATGGTGCCACCCCACACCCAAAGGCAGCCATGGCCCTTCGGATGTCCCATTTGTCCCTCTGCTTGAAAGGGGCGAAATGTGTACCACAATTCCAAGTGTGTCAAGTTGTGATGTGTGGTGTGGGGGAGGGGTGTTCCTTTAAGATGAGTCATTTTGGAAACAGCAGGCACGTTCCTTCTTGTGCAGCCCTCAAGGGGAAGGGGGCTCCGTCTCAGGACCATGCATGGCTGATAGGAATGCACAGCCCCTCCAGCCGGTGGGGCAGGTACAGGGCTGCCTCCCCCAAGGAAGCGCTCCACTCTCCACCCGCCCCCACTCAGGTGTCACCACCTCAGCTGTATGCAAGGAACAGACCAAGGCGGCCCCAAGCCAAGCCCTCCTCCCTCCCAAGAGATGAGACCCCTTACCGACCACCCATGGATGATCATCACCAGCGGGAGGGAGGCGTTGAAGGGACACTGCTTGAGCGCCTCCTCCTGGCCGGGCTCAATCAGGCAGCCCTGCTCTGCCCTGTTGGAATACAGCAGGAACTTGGCCTCGAAGCGGGAAGACAGTCTCCTCCTGGGAAGCAGCTGCCGGTGGGAGCCTGAAAAGACAGTCAACAAAGGGGTTTTGCCCTGCGAGATGTGGGGCGCTCAGCTTCTGGGTGCCAAGGATGCCCATCGGCCCTCCACTGGCTGGCTGATGAACTTGGGCGACCTCCTCAGGACTTAGCTCTGGCTCGATTCTTCACTCAGAAGCTGCTCAATCCTGCTGTGGCTCTCTCTGAACGGACCACTTGGCTTCCTCCAGCAGGCTAAGCACAGCCAAGGAGATCAACCTCCCAAGTCCCACCCCTGGCCCCACCCAGCCTATTTTCCTGATGAGTCTCCCTGAAGTCAAGGCCAACACACACCACAACTCACAGATCTGCAAAGGGGCCCTTTGGGGGATCTTCTGCACAGATTTAGTGAGTCAGACAGACTCTGAAAAGGTCACGTTGAAAAAAATGTCTGGGGCTCCACAGAGAGCATATGAGGGATGCTGAGACTTTCCAGCATTGATGGGTTTGGGGCCCCTGGAAGGACTCCTAAAGCACCTTTATAGCAACCTACAAGTTTTGTGTCTTTGCAATGCAACAGAGGAAGCAGTGTTGCTGCTCAACATCTGGCAGCCTTGAGGAGCAAGGGGCCCCACTGCAACCCTCACATGAAGTGAGCCTCCCAGAGATCTGGGGTGCCCCTCCCCTCCCTTCCCCTCCCCTATCCAGGCTGTGGAAGAGTTTCAGCTACACAGTTTATCATGTCTTGGGCTCCTGCCTTTATGAGTGGGGGCTCATTAGAGCACTTGCCCTCTTCTTGCCCTTCCAATATATCCCCAAACTACAACTTGCTGTTGAGCAGCGCCCCCCTCCGAAAAAAAAAAACAAGGCAGGATTTGCAGACTGGAGGGGGCTGCTGCTCCTATTTTCAGACTCCATTCTCAGCAGTCCAGCAGAACCCAAAGCCAGCAGCGTCTCCCATGTCCTGCTGCGGAATCCCCTTGCCGGCCCCCCCTTCATTTCTCCTCTCTTCTGTGAATGGCATGAGAGCCTGACCTGACAAAACAGAAGGACTTTCATGAGGCCTTTGCAAGAAGCGCAGGTATAATACGGAAGCACAGCCTCCTGGCTGTTATGGCAAGGCAGCATGACACCCCTCCTCCCGCAGCGGAGATCTGCCTTGCAGAAATGCAAAAGTGAACTGCTGTTCCTGGGCCCCCCGGAAGCACCCAGTGCCAGGCTACCCAGAAAGTATTAAAGGTGCAGAGGTGCTTGCCGAGCAATGCAGCTGGGCAGGGAGTTGCTAATGGCTATTGTTGGTGTCCCAGGGGCCTCAGAACCTCCTTCCTCTAGCCCTGGGGGCTCCACCTTCTTTCCCTTTGCAGGGGACCCCTGCAGTGGCAAAGAGTGGAAGATTATGCCAGAGGTCACCAGGGCCACTGAATGAGTCAGAGCCCCGCCCAGAAGATTGCTGTGATCTCCTAATCTGGCAGTCCATTTCCTCTGTTTGCTCTTCTGGCCAAAAGGGGGACTTTCGATTGTCGGGTCCACTTCGCTTGAGGCGAGTCAGATGCAACCAGGGGCAAAAGATGACTTTGGGCAAAACCTAACTGGGGAGGGGAGGAAGGGTTTCCCTCTCAGACTGCAGTACAACGTCTTGCTCCCTGGATCCTGTTTGGCTTCCTGCCCAAGCTGTGCTTGGAAAGAAACTGCACCCACCGAGGGATCAAGAAAACGGAGACTCTTCCTGGATCTTGGCTTTCCAACCCAGGGAGAGCCAGTGCTCTTCACGTGGCCCTTACGTGCCCCTGCTGTCTCCATTCCCCAAAGTGCCAGTTTGCTCCTGGGTGTTTTTCCTCTCGTGCCCAGGTGGTGAAGCTCAGAAGCAACCCCACACCAGGGGATGTCTCAGCAGCAGAAGTGATGCCACCCACGCCAGCACTGCTCCTGTAGCGGCAAAGTTTCCACTGAGCTGACTGCAGTGGTGGCGGACCTGCTGGTCCAGAACCACTGGTGCTATTGGCACCACCATGATCTTCCACCAAAGAGACCAAACTAAGAGCAATATTCTTGCCTCTTTCGGAAGGAAGGCCCTCGTGAGGAGAAGAAAATCTGGTCCAATTACATGAGTGGAGGAGCACTCTGTCCCCCAACGAGACATCATTCATTTGTCGGTCACCTGCTCCTGGGCACAGAGCTAACCCAGGGCAAAAGGGAATGACAGAAGAACTCCGGGGTGGGAGGAGGATCCTGGGGTCCTGTCCCCAAGTCTGAGCCCCCTGCTCCACCCCCAGCCAGGAAGGATCATCTCCATTAGAGCCAGAAGCAGAGATGAATTCCGGGAGAGCGTCTTCTGCTCTCTGCAATGTGTTAATTCAGGAAGGGTACAGGCTGTATTTATTTATTCATCAAATTTATGTGACTTCTGCATTGTATCTAAAATCCCTTTATTCATAATTAACTAGGGTGAATTCTTTCCACACATTTCTTATTTGCAGGTCCAGAATAATTGAGTGCAAAGCCTGAAGACATAGGAAGAAATTAAATTGTCCCATTCATAATTAACCAAGGCAAATATTTCACACATCTCTGGCCGGTATTTCTTATCTGAGGAATTTGTAATAAATGGAGACTGAAAGGAAAGGGGAAAATAGCAGGCTGAGCAGAAGGTGCCTCTGTCAGTGAAGAAATTCTGCCAGGGCTTGCCACATCTTTGTGACACCCCCAATGTTAGCCAGCGCCTTTTGGAACCCCGTCACCCCGTCTCCCCTACAGCCAGTCCAGTAAAGCTGAGAAGGAATTCAGGCACCAGCAAAATGGAGAAAGGGAGGGTTTTTTTTAACCAATTGGTCCTGGTATGTCTGTTTGCTTTCTAAGTTCTGACAAAGAGGGCCAGTTTTTTTTTTAAATTTAAAATATCCTGTTTGCAGAAATTATGAAGGGGGGGATTAATTTTCCTTCAGCCCCTCAAGCAAACATCACTTTCATGCAGCCTCAATTTAAATCTCCAACTAGTCCTGCAGTATTACAATCTTTTATTTTGCATCCAAACCTATCCAACCCCCCACTTCCCTGCCTAAAAGGGAACCCCAAGTCAACATCCTCAGTGTGGCTGCTAAGCCAACACCGCTCACGTGTCCCCAGAGATAAAACAAAAACCGTCTGTCTGGCCGGTGTCCAAAGTTCTCATAAAGGGTTGGGGACCTTCCCTTCGCTGCCCAGGACCGGCCGGCCTTGACTCAGGAGTCCTGGGTGGCTTTCAGTGGCTGCTGGCAAAGGGGCTTCCTAGGCCCTTCCTTGTGTCGGGCTGCCCCAAACCAGCCTTGGAGGACTCACAAGGGTGTGGGAGCGATCTGGGCTAAGCAAAGAGACTGAGCGTCTCTGCTCCCTTTTGGGAACACCTGGACACCCAACATCTGGAAGGGGAGCAACAGATCCCTCCTAAGGAGAAGAATGAAATAAGAGCCTAGGCCGGGCCTTTTTCTAGCTGGGTTTTGTGAATAAATGCAGGGAGGATCCAGACCCCAAAGTGTGGGGCAGTAGCTGATGGCCAGGAAGCCACTTTGGTGAGCTGGGGAAACAAGGGGCTCTGAAGGGCAGGCTCAGGCCAGAGGAGGGGCTGTTCTCTGGGGGAGGATGGGCTGGGCTGCTGCCAATTGCTCTGGGAACAGTGCAGACACCACACAGGGGAAAGTCAGCAAACTCCCGGACAGCCACAGGGACAATGTGGCAGGTCTTCTGCTCTAGCTGAGCCCCATCCCAGAGGCTGCTGCTTACCTTTCTTCCTTCTGCTGTTGGGCTTCCCTTCAGCAAGAGCAGCGCAGAGGAGCAGCAGCAGCAGCAGCGGAAGGACCAGGCGGCTTCTCATGGCGCCTTTGCCCAAAGACGCCAGGCCAGGCTGGTTCCCGCTGGTCGAGGGATGGAAGGGCAGAGCGGGGCCCTCTTGTTGCCGGTAGGTAGTGAGGACTAGCAGCTCATTAATAATTAACCTTTTGCATGGAATTGTCTCTCTGTGCCCCCCTAGACAAATCAACCCTGTCTGGCCAATCAGAAGCTGTTTCTGCTTTCTAGAGGGACTCCCCTCCCCCTCCTGGCATTGGGCGTCCCTGGATGGGGTTTGCCAGAATGGCTTGGTTTCTTTCCTGGTGAGACGGAGAAAGCAGCCCTGAAAGCTGGGGAGCGGGGGGGTGGGGGTGGGGGTGGGAGGAAGTCCACTCTGCTTTCATTGACCTTTCTCCAGAGGTATTGAAAAGGCCAAGGGGGCAGGGCAGCCTCAGACCCTTCTCCCACCTGAGTGAAGGGGAGGCTGGGGCTTGAAGAAGACTGGCAGGACCGGCTCCAGAGAGGCAGCTCAGAGCTGACCGGGGCACGAGTGGGGAGCCGGTCTGGCTCCTCTGGAATCCTCCCCTGGCTGGTTGGTCAACATGGCCTTTGGCACTGTCCTGTTTGCCCTCGTCTGGCTGCCCCTCCCCCGCCTGCCTCTCATCCCTTTTCTGCATCCGCATTTGCCATCCTTTTGAAATCTCCCCAGAGTCTGCCAGGATTCCCAGCCTGCAGCCCCCCTCTCAGCATTATTGCTTGGTTTCAGCTGCTGAATTATACACCCCCCCCCCCCGCAGGGACTCATGACCCTCCCCCCTTAAGGATGCCTTCCATCTTCACCTATGCCTACACGCACGTTACTGATCTTCAGGGGCACCCAATGGACTGAGGGGGTGCATTTGGACGGCTACTGAGCCGGCACCAGCTTCCTTGACCAGTTGGAGAGATGGAGAAGAGTCCAGGAGTAAAGGGCAGCTTGATTGGGGGGGGGGCGCTCAGGGCAATCTCTCCTGTTGCAATCCCTCCTGCTGCCGCCTGCAAGGCAAAGCAAGCAAGGGAGACAAACCAGAGACTTCACCAACAGAACCAGGCCCAGCTTCTGATATCGGGAGCCCTGGTGCAGTGGGATCTGCTGGGCTGAGCAGGGCTGGCCTCTCCATCCATGCCACCCATGGGCAGGAGGGCAGAGACCCTGGCTCCCTGTGATCTGGAGGGGGGCAGCGGTCTTCGTAGATTGGCACCCTCCCTTTGCTGGCTAGCTTGGCTCGCTGGGTCCTCAAGAGACAGGCCGGGACCCCTAGAAGGGAGGGACCCCCAGAAGGGAGAGCCCCTTTGCTTCTGGACAAATGCATCAGAGGGGGCATTTCTCTCTGCTTGCAAACGCCTCTTGCTTCTTCCTTGGATGCCTTTGGGGGGACGGGCATCACTAACACACACACCCCTCCCAGGGAGATGCTTTCTTCCCAAGCAGATGCTAGTCTTGTGATTGGGAGAAAATGCTCTTTATTCACTGTCCCTCTGGATGTCGCTCTGGAACAAAGCAGAATTCCACCCTGGGGTTGGAGACAGTCAAAGAAGCCAGTTCGAATCCAACATCCAGCATCTTTGCTGAAGTCCGAGCTGTTCCCTCAGCTTGACCAGAATGAAGCAGCTGGACAAGGGGGGAGAGGGGGTGACTGGATCTGTTCCTCTGGGAGTCCTGTCAAATGCTGTGTTGTCTGCGTATGTTTGTGCACATGTAAGCATAAATTAGAGAGGGCTCTTTTTAAAATTATACCCAATTCACTGGCCCACAAGAGACATGAAAGGCATGGATCCTGGAGTGGGGGTTTCCTATATGTCTCTGGCCTATGAGGGCTGGGAACTGAGGTTTTTTTGTAAAAACAAATGTATAAAAGTGATAAGTGAAGACTTCCTATATTCCATTTTATTGTTTTCTCTATACTATTTCTATGATAAGATAATCACTATTACAACATACCCTGACAATGTGTATACTCATTACTATTCAATGTTATACTCCATACTACTCAATTGCTACTATTGCTACTCCCTATTATTCTACTACAATTTCCTCTAAACCAGGGGTGTCAAACTCTATTTCATTGAGGGCCGCATCAGGGCTGCGGTTGACCGGGAGGGGGGGGGGGGAGCAAGAGGGCATGGCCAGTTAGACTGGTGGCCCAAGCTCCCTGCCAGTGAAAACAGGCTCCCAAGCTCCATTTTCAGCTGGGACGGCCTCTTGCAACCTTCTGCCAGGGAAAACAGAGCTCCATTTTTGCTGGCAGAGGGTTGCAGAATGTGTTAGGAGCCCGTTTTCTCTGACAGAGGCACCACAGGCCGATCCTTCACTCTTTCCAGGGTGGCCCCATGGGCTGGACCTAAGCACCCCGTGGGCCGGATCTGGCCCCCGGGCCTTGAGTTTGACACCCCTGTTCTAAACTGTGCTCTCCACTAGCCCACCTCAGGGCTTCTTTCTGTCTGGAGCCCCCTCTGGGATTTCTCTGCTGCTGCTGCTGCTGCTGCTCACAGCCCCCGCTCCACGTGGAGCTGCCCTTTCCTTTGCCTTGGGCTTCTCTGGCTGGGCCCCCTTTGGCTTAACTGCAGAGCTCCAAAACAGGCCTCCTCCCACACCTGGGTCAAGGCTGCAGCTTTGCTGTCAACTCTGCTGTGCTGCTGCTGAGGAGAAGGCTTGCTTGGGCGCGGGGTGGGAGAAAGCAGCGGAGAGGGCTGCCACTTTGCTAGGTAGCCTGCTCTCCCACAAGCCCCTCCCCCATTCAGAAATGCTACTCTCTGGGCAGCAGCAATGGGTTGCAACCGCTCAGGAAGTGCCATTCTCTGGGCAGCCCCCATGGGGGAACCGCTGTGCCCAGGCGGGTTGAGCTGGTTCTGGGTGCTGCCCTCCTCTGGCAGCCCAGACTGAAGCCAAAGCTGGTTTTTGAACTCAGGTGTGGAAATGGCTCTGCTGAACTGCTCAAGAGGGCCCTGATCCTATGCTGGAGCATTCAGGAGGACAAAGAGCTGCGGGGGAGGGGGGGCGAGATGGAGCAGGGATAGGCAGCACGTCAATGAATCATTTTCTGATTTAAAAGTAACTTTCTTGAGGGTGAGAGGCTATTCATTCTGACCTCTGCCACCTGTCTTCTGTGAGAGGCTTTCCTGTGGGGGTGAGAGGGTGTGGGGGGGGGGTCTGGGAGCTTCATGGGCCCTACTTCCCCTCCTCCAGGTGGGTCAGTTCATGTTCGTGGAGGGCGTCTGTGTCCATCTTCTGGCAGGGGGACAGGGGGAAGTGGTGGACCTCAATGAAGAGCATGTAGGTTGCAGCTCCCAGGGCTGCTCCGACCATGGGGCCGGCGATGGGGACCCACCACCAGTTATTGCCGGCTCTGTGGGGGGGGAAAAGAAACAGGCAAGTTTCATTACCACGGATTTAGAGAGTTGCTGTCGCCTGTATTTCTTGCTTAGATAAATATATTCCATGGGGAAAAGGTGCCCCTTACATACAATTGTTTAAAGAAAGAAGAGGCAGCAGACAGCCACTCTGCTTCCTCTTCCTAGGGCAACTGCATTGCTCCCGAGGAGGAGAAATAAGCCTGTTCAATCTGTAAAGCCCTCTTAATTTGGAAATGAACGTCCAGGCAGAGCTAAAAGGTCGCCAATGGTCAAAGAAGGGCCAAGGAATAGCGTGGATGCCACAGGACGCCTAAGCAAAGGAAGGCGCTGGGCATTCGCTCTGGGGAAAAACAGCTGCCGCGATTGGCCGCCAGATGGCAGCCTTGCGACGCGCTAGCACAACGGGCGGCTTCCGCGGAGTGCAGCGCCCCCCAACGCATCGCAGGAGGAGGCGGGCCGAAGCTAGCAGCGGGAGGGCACAGCTACTTGTCGGACTTTGTTCCAGCTACGGAGGTGGGGCAGCCCCGCCAGCCTGCCCACTGGGTCATGGGGTGACCTCGGGCGAGACCCGCCTGCTCAGCCTCCCAGCCCCACTCCGGGCGGAGGAGACACGCGAATCGCCAACTGAATCTCCCCCACCCACCCCCATCCCATGGAAGCCCTTCTGGGTGGTTAAGAAAGTAGGGATGGAAATGGTTGATGACGGGCAAGGTACCCCCCTGCCCAGAGCAAAGGACTCACCTGAAGACTTCAGCCCCCCACCCTGCCAGGTAGGTGAAGAGGCGGGGGCCCAGATCTCGCGCAGGGTTCATGGCACAGCCGCTGTTCAGGGCCATGGAAGAGGTCAGCAGTATGATGAGGAGGCCGATGGCAATGGGCTCCAGCCCCTTTGGAACCCCCAAGTTGTCCTTGTCAAAGATGGCAAAGACCCCCAGGATAAGAAAGGCCACAGACATCACCTGGCAGAGAAAGGCAAGGGCTTCATCCCTCCCCTGATGGTCCCCAGGCTGCCCCTAGCCAGATACAGAGAGACTTGGGGAGACGATGGGAAGCCACTCTCGGCCCTGATGCCACCTTTTCCAAGGAGGAGCCTTTCATTGGCATTAAGAAGGCTCCAGTTTCTGCCCTGCTCCTTCCCTGCTTAGGATAAGTCACAACCCCTCCCAAAAGAAGACAAGCGGGACAGCCTCCCAAGCAGCCCGCCTGCTCCTTACTTGGTCTGCAAAGCCATTGGTCAGAGATAAATATTCCTGAGGATAGGTCGCAAAAATGTGCGCTGTGGCATTGGGCCCCGTGATGGTGAAGACCCCGTCCGTGTAGAAGATGAGAGCATCTGCAGAGGAAGTGACAGGCAGCAGCGCTGGAAGAGGGAAGGGACAGCCTGCCTTGCCAGACAGAAGCCAACTCCCCAGTAAGGAACGGTTGGGTTGGGTTTTGCAAGAAACCAAAAAGGATGCCTTGCCTGGAAGGGAAGAACTCCCTTTCCAGTTCCAAAACAGGATGCTTCTCATGGCCTTCAGGAACTCTGAGGCCAGTTCAGGTGTGGGAAGTGAAACTGGCTTCCCAGGAGAAGCTACTTCAGGGCCAGGGAAAGATCTGGTCAGAAGCACCTCCACACGGTTTCCACAATGGACAAACAGTGCACAAAAGTGGCCACAAATTCTGACCCGTCTGGGAAAAGTCACCTAATTTTAATTGCAGGAATCTTTTTGGTTTCCTGTGTAAAAGCGCAGCTTCCACTCACCATAATTGATGGCAAAGACCACAGCAGATCCAAGAAAGGCACCCAGAAATTGTGCCAGGACATAAACGGGGAATTTGGCCCATTTCATCTTCCCAGTCAGGCACATGGCGAAGGAGACGGCTGGATTGATGTGACCACCTAGGAGACAACAAGGAGAGAAAGAGGCTGGCTGGTGGTCCTTCTTGGTCCCTTGGATCCCTTCTCAAGACTGCTCAGCATCAGCTGCCAAGGAGATGGTCCTTGGTTGGGTCAGAAGGAGCTCTCCTGCGAAGGTGGGCTCAGCTAAGCCCCCAGACCAGGACAGGCAGGGCAGTCCCCAAGGTCTTGCTGGACTGTCCCCTGGCAGCTGCCCAGGCCGTGAGGTGAGTGGGTACTTGCAGGGGGCTCTCTAGGACAGCTTGGACAGCGGACCTCTTTTTTGGACAGCTTGGTCTTCATGGGGGAGGTCTAAGGTGAAGGGCATCCCACCACCCAATTTCCCCACTGCCAATTGGAATGGTACTTGAGGGATGGCTAAATCCTTGCATTTCTAACATACCCCAATGGAAGTCATCTCAGTGGGCCCTGAGGGGGAGGGTGATGGCCAGTTGACCGGAATATCTGTGTTCATCATCTGAGATATGAAGCTCTCTCGGCTTCAAGAGGTGACATTTTCATTGTCTCTTTTAAGGCCTGATTATTTATTTATGGAATCCAATTATTTCTATCCTTTCTTTAAGTCCTGGACGAAGGTTAATGGTTTATTTCGGAAGAGCATCAACAAGGATGAATAAGAGATTAGTAGAAATCGATCCAGATCACCAGTGGCTCAATTTGGGTATGCAGGGATCATGGCCGAGGGATGCTGGAATTGGGTTCAGGATCACTAGATCTACAGGCACCCAGTCGTGGGCTTCCAATCATGGGGGAGGGTTATGGCATCCCACCACCCACCCCCAAATATGGGTCTCCATTATCATCTGCCACAAGATTTGGAGTCCTGAAGGAGGCAGAGCCAAGCAGAGGCTTCTCCAACTGAGCCCTTGGGGGCCCCTCTTCCACTCCGAAAGTCCCTCTGACCCCAGCCATGTCTTGGATTGCAGGCACAGCTAGATCATGTGCTGTGTGTGTGTGGGGGGGGGATATTTTCCCAGGGTGCCTTTGCAGGGCCAGATCCATTTCTCTCTGATAAGAAAACAATGCAAGGCCAGGAGAACTGACAGCCTGGCTAATGGAGCTTGGCCCTCCTCCAGTCTGCTCTGACACTCTCCTGTCTCTGCATCTCTTTGCAGAAGGCGACAAAACAAACGGGGCAGACATTTTGAAAGAGCCCAGCTTGAGATCTGTCCTCATTTGTTTCCACTGTGCCGTGACACACCTTTTGGCTCACAGACACAACCACCCTCTGCCCTGGGCACTTTCCTGAGGCCCCCAACTGCCTTGATGAGGTGCCCTCTGGGCTGCTTTGTCCTTGGCCTGCCCAGCTTGCTTTCCCCAATCTGGGATCCGGTCTGGCGTCCACCCCCTGCATGGAGCAGCACATCAGAAGGCTGCCTTTCTTGGCAGGGACCACTCACACCCTTTGGTGCCCTGGGGACCCTCGGGGGAAGGAAGGGCTCACCTGAGCAAGGGGCCAAAGCTCCAGCTGCAAGAATAAGGCATCAGCCCACCCCTCCTTTCCCCAAACCGATGGGTGGCAAATGCCAGCTTACCAGAGATGCCTCCTGCCACATAGACGGCGAGGGTGACGGCCATGGCGAAGCCAACAGAGATCATCAGTGCTCCCCCCAGGGCCCCCCTGCTCAGGACGGTTTGGGCCACACTGCCACAGCCCAGAGCCTGCAGTTTCAAAAAGAGGCAGGTGAGAAAAAAAGCCTCCCACCAGCCGGGCAGTTAGGCCTTCCCATCTCTGGCTGTCACTCCCAAAGGCCCTCCTGGAGCTGCTGGGTGCAAGAACTGTGGCACATCCTTGGTGGCTGGGATGCACTTTTGCACTGCTCAAAGACAACCGCGATTGTCAGTCAGAGGCGGCTTGTATCTCACCTGCCAGAGGTGCCCCCTGCTTGTTTCTGTGGAAAACAGGCCCCTCCTCCCTAGGGTGGATTTTTGTCATGAAGATACATCATCTGAACGTGTGTGTGTGTG